>CAUYTI010158943.1:0-11979 GCA_963575145.1 Galago senegalensis | reverse complement strand
TGAATCCAGCCCAGGCCCGCCAAACAACAATGATGGCTGCAACCAAAAAATAGCCGGGTGTTGTGGCAGGTGCCTGTGGTCCCAGCTACTTGGGAGGCAGAGGCAGGAGACTCGCTTGAGCCCAGGAGTTGGAGGTTGCTGTGAGCTGAGATGCCACAGCACTCTACCCAGGGGGACAGCTTGAGGCTCTGTCTCAAAAAAAAAAAAAAAACGGATACTATGGTGTACTACTCAGCCATAAACAATGGCAATCTAGTATTTTTTATGACAACTTGGAGGGAACTGAAAACCATTCTTCTAAAAGAAAGCTCACAAGAATGGAGAAACAACAGCAAATTGGTACTAATCAATCAACAATTAAGTGCACATATGGAAGTAAATCTCAGTGAAAAGCTGGGGAAAGATGGGATGAGGGAATGGGTAGATTCACATCTATTGGGTATAGTGCACACTTTCTGGGTGAAGGGCACACTTACAAATGTAACTTTGACTCAATCGGTACCAAAAACAAGGTATGTAAGCAAAACATATACCCTCTAATAGTCTGAAAAAAATAAATTAACTATATAAATGTGGATCAAAGATAGATAAATAAATTAAAGAAAATAATTTGGGGGAAAAAAAGAAAAAAGAAATTGTATTCCAAATGACAAGTGGAACCAAATTCAATGATTTTTTTGAGATAATACGTCCATATCATTAAATACTGAACAAGGTTATAAATTGCCAAAACTTTAAATAATTAATTTAAAATGTATGTTAAATACAAATATATATTCCCTTGTTGTTTTGTGTAATTAATATTTATTGAGCAACTACTGGGCATCAGACATTATGTTAGGCCCAGGGACACAAAGAACAAGATACAGTCCCTGACCACATGAGGCTTACAATCTAATGAAAGATGCTGCAGTATGCTATTGCTATTTTGGAGACAAGCACAGAGAAGATAGGCCAAGTCAGTTGTTTCCCCAGTACCCACTCCCCACTTCTTTTATGCCAGTATAAGCCTGATTTTCATTTGAGGATGAAACAATCTATGTCAACATGATAATCCTGTTTCCTGATTTTCCAGCCTCCCTTGCAGCTAGGAGATAGCAATGATATCTTTTTATGGCTAGTAAGAAGGGAAAGTTTTTGCTTTGCTAATAAAAGATTTAGACATGACTATCTCTACTCATTCCTTCTTCTTTCTTTCTTGAATGTGGACAATATCCAAAGCTTTGGCAGCCACCTTGTGATTATGAGGTAATAAGCCAACATACAAACAATGAAGAGTGGAAAGTCAAGAAGAGCCTAAGTCCTTGAGGACCTGCATCTACCTCCTACCTTTTTTTTTTTTTTGGAGACAAGGTCTCACTATATCATCCTTGGTAGAGTGCTGTGACATCACAGCTCACAGCAACCTCTAACTCTTGGGTTTTAAGTGATTCTCTTGCCTTTCTCTTGCCTTAGCCTCCCAAGTAGCTGGGACTATAGGCATCCGCCACAATGCCCAGCTATTTTTTGGTTGCAGTTGTCACTGTTGTTTAGTAGGACTTGGCCGGGTTCAAACCTGCCAGCTTTGGTGTATGTGGCTGGTGCCCTACTCACTGAGCCACAGGCGCCAAGCCCAACCACCTATCTTTCAACTTCTTAGATGAGGGGACAAAATTCCCCAACCTGATGAATTTAAGACACTGTCAGTCAGGTTTTTGTTAGAGCTGAATACACTTCTGATATACCACCTAACCCAGGCTTGGGCAGGATTAACTGAAAAAGGATGCCTGAGTTGAACTTGGAAGAATAAATAGGCTTGAGCCAACTAAAGATAGCAAGGGGGAAAGGGAGTGGTTACCATGTGGCCTAAGAAGAGGAGGGTACCCCAGGCTAAGGCAACATGTGCCATACCATATCTGGTACAATACAAATGCAGACTGAAGCATGTGACAGGAAGATGAAAGAAAGAAAGAAGAAAGAAATGAAGAAGAAGGAAGAGATGGTGCTAAACAGATAGACTATGGCCCAATTATAAAAGACCGATATATGTAGCTAAAGTGTTTGGATAAGATTCTTTAAACTATTTTTAAGCAGTTGAGAGACAGAACCCAATTACTCTGTTAAGAATGGATTGAAGTGGGACAAGAGTGGAAACTGGAAGATTAGCCAACAGGCAATAAGGATAGTGATTTGGGCTGTGAAGTTGGCTGTAGAGATGGAAATAAACTTTGTAGGTAAAAGGGACAGGACCTAATAATTGGTTTGGATAAGTGTTAAAGAAGGAGATATAAAAATGGTTTTAGACTAAAAGCCTGATCAGTAAGTAGAAAAAATAAGTCAAACACATTGTTTTGCCAACAATGACCTTAACTGTGGGCTGAAAACCTACAGTTTTTTTTTTAGAAATAAATCAATGATAAAAAAGTTTCTATATTATATAATATCATAATCATATGTTTTCCCATAAAACCAAACTACCCAATTGTGAACTTGCAAAAAAAGTATGAGAATTATTAATCTCCTTTTATGTCAAATACTCCATACAGCAGATTTTTATAATTTTTATTTAGCAAAGTTTCTGTTGAAGAAAGAAGGAAGGCAATAAGTAATGTTAGTTTCCTTTCCTAAAATTACACTCTTGTCATTGAAAAGAGATTCTATAGAGTTTTTAAATAATATTGTAACATTTAAACACAGCATTAGAATAAAACACCATGTTTCCAATTTATGGAAATTAAATTATATCTATTTATTTCTAATTTGAAGTTTAATTCAGATCAACCTAGTTTCATAAGGATGAACTCTTAAAACATTTGCTGAATGATTTAAACTTTGGACTTGGATATCTATTTGTGTGTGTGTGTGTGTGTGTGTGTGTGTGTGTGTGTGTGTGTAATTAAAGTGTCAATGGACCTCTCATTTTTGAAGAAGCAGGAAAAGGAAAAACTGATAATGGATTTTGGATTAACTGAAATAATTTATGTTGAACTTTGGATCACAAATGGGAGCATACCCTACTCAGGCACACGGCCTGGTTTTTGCTTTCCTGCAGTCAGCTGAGGGAACACACTGGCTATAGTGGGGAGGATGCCATAGACCAACAAAAGGGAAAATGAGAACAGAGAAAATCAAGAGGCGAAAGCCTTGGCCGTAGAATGAAAGGACTCTAGGATGCCACATGACTTCCCTGTATTTGAGGTTACCATGGTGAGGGCAGATTATTAGAGCAGAAACTCCACTTAAGGCATGTAGAAAGTCAAGAACACATCTTCTCTCATTAAAAGATCTAACAAGAGCAAATGGTTAACACTGGAAACTTAGCCAAAAGTCTCTTTTAAATGTAATCTTAAGAGCTGGTATTTTTTTCCATGAAGAGAAATGTGGATGTTACTATGCTGTTTGCCCTGGTGTCAAGCCTTTCATGACCAGCAGGGGTCGAGCAGGCCTTGTGAATACCTGGATGTCTGTGGCATCTGAGCAGGCTTAGGCAAGCCTGTTTCCAGTCGGCTTGCACCCAGCCCCCCAAATTGCTGTGTAGACCCAAAACAACTAGGTCTGGGAGCAAGTCTGCATGGTCACATAGAATCCAATCTATCCCTTGGTCTGCATGATCACGTAGAATCCAGTCATACAACTAACTTCCCATTAAGGAAGAGCAAAGAAGTCTGTTCTAGAATATTGTAAATTTAATAACCTTTCATTCAGAAAAATACGGTAACTTGTCTGAATGCCTCAGATTTTATAATTTATTAAAATAAAGGCCTACTTATCCAGGTTTTAATTGCTCTGAGATATACTGACAGATGAGGGTAAAGTAGTGTTTCTCAAATCCTTCAAAGGAAAAGCAATATACTTAGACCCCAAAACTGTATTTAGATTTCCTCATTTTGAAACTTAAGAAATTAAAATTTTAATCTGTAGAAACACTTTTTATTGTAAATTAAAGCACTGTAAGAGTTTAATATTTAAAATCGGAACATGTTTTTAGATTATCATCAAATGAGCATATAAAATTTAAAGATTCTTATAAAATTTACAGACTCCAACGCCATACTGTAGTTGTTGGTTGTTCCCACCACTGGGGGAAACAATATCAAATGAAAAAATTATTTCAATGAAATGTTTCTTTTACAAAAAGCAATGCTTTAAAATACAAAAGCTTAAAAAATCAGTATATTAATATTTTTTTTTCCATTGGAGGAATTTTTCTTGAATTTTTGACTAAAGAGGATATATAGATGACATATAGAAGTAGAACTAAATATGCTCATGCACTCAGTTATAATAAGTACACAACCTTGCAAAGACAAAAGTCTTAGAGGGCTGCTATGTCCTCTCCTAGCACATTTTTTTATTTTTTGTTTCTTCTCAATAGAGGACATGCTGGGTTGACAGATCATTGTTCCAAGGAGCCCAATGTCCTTCTTTCCAATGTCCTTCTAGCAAGTAAGCTTTGCCTGCTGCACCCAAGAAGACAATCCCCATAAATATAAAAATAGGATAGAACTATGGTCTTCAGTATCACAGGTGGCTTGGGAAACAGACCATGTTACACATGATCTACTAGTGACAGCTAGGGTACTATTTCAACCCTATGAATGTTTGTCATTATAAGGACATCCAGCACAATCTCACTTGACATATGACCTATTTTAGTTCAGGAGGCAGGTTGTTACAGAGCCAGCTTGAAACAAGCCTTTAGGGGTCTGCTGGTACACAGCCTGCCAGCAGGCCACACCATAAAAGGTAAGGAATCTAGGTCAGGGTCATTGTGGGTTAATTTGTATCACTGCTGAAAGGGCTGTAAGAGTATAGGGATAGTAACAGTTACCTGTTCAAAAGAATGGAGTCCACTTTCTTTTCCTAACCTCACCATATCTTCCAATATGGCTTTCTTCAGATCCTGAATTGAACCATATGAATAAAATTACAAGACAAGAACACATTTCACAAGGGAGGTAGAGGAAACAACACACTGTGAGTAAAGTGCCACTGGAGATTGTGGGGACCTGTGCCCCCCCATGCCCTCTCACATATGCGGCTGACACTTCCTAGCAGCATACCAGTTTCCACCTCTGTCATCAATCAGGTAAGTAAGTACTAGAAAGGCCAAAGGAGTGACCATGAACAACAGGCTGAGGAACCACTCTTTTTTTTTTTTTTTTAAAGCAACCCTTTGGGCCAGGCATGGTGGCTCACATCTGTAATCCTAATACTCTGGAAGGCTGAGATGTTAGGATCAGTTAAGCTCAGAAATTCAAGACTAGGCTGAGCAAAAGGGAGACTTCCATTTCCGCTAAAAAAAAAAAAAAAAGAAAGAAAGAAAAATTAGCCAGGTGCTGTGGCGAGCACCTGTAGTCCCAGCTACTTGAGCTTGAACCCAGTAGTCTGAGGTTGCTATGAACTAGGCTGAAATCATGGCGCTGTAGCCTGGGACAAGAGAGTGAGACTCTGTCGCTAAATAAATAAATAAATAAATAAAAGCAGCCCTTTGGTTAGCCTGGTGAGTTATGCTAAACCCCGATGAGCCCAGGGACCAGTGGGATTGGTAGGATTATGGCTGTTGCTGAAATGGACCTTGTGACACAAGGGGCTGATGCTGCATAGAAACACAGTGACCTCCTCCAAAGAGCCCTGCAAGTGCCATTAGACAATTTCAGGAAGATGTGAATGGCTAATGCTCTAAACAAGAAGAATTGTGTCACTTTTTTTAATTCCATGACTATCTTTCTAAGCTCAGTAGATACAAAATCTACCTTAGATTTGGAAAGAACATGGCCAGTGAGTAGGAAAGCCCACTGCTCACATCTGACTCTATTGTTAACCAGCTATGTAGCCTTGAGCTAATCACCCCCTTCCCTAGACTCTCCTCCAAGCTGCAAAACAACAGAGCTGGATAAGCTTTCTGTGATCTTTCTACTCTAAAATTCAATAGTTCATTAATCTTTCTAAGAAGAAATATGAGTTTATTCAATAATAATAAAAGATGAATATCTGATTTAAGATTCCTATCCTATATAATATTAGAAATTCCCAACAAGTTCAAATGTCATTGCTCTACAGTTTTTCTGCCCTCTTAAAACATTCAGCAACCTGTTAGAGGGAACAGCCCTGAGACACTAACCTTATTTGTGCAGAGCTCTGCATATGTCCCTCCAATTCCTCTCTTCTGGGCCCAGGAGGGCATGACTTCAGGGTCAGGCACAACAATACCCACCAAAAAGGCCTACGGTGCTCACCAAAGGAAAACAGTTATGACAAAAGCCTTTAAAGTGGTTACTTGTAGTCCAGAATTAAAATTCTTAGACTCTACCCTTCTCTAAAAATAAGGACATGCTTATGAAACATTTCTGCCAAACACATATTCTTGAGGGCTCATTTTCTGATACATTCCCCTAACTTTATAAAAACATAAGTTTAGGAGCATTAAGAATCAGTAATAGGTATCTTTGATTTTCATGCCAATCTTAAATCAGCACATCTTTAGGATGCTAATCTAACAACTCTATGATTCAAATTCCATGACTTAAAACATATGTTTCCCAGGATTTCCAGACCATTTTAAAGTTGCTTTATTAATATAATCCACATTCATGAAGAATATATTTTAATTTTTAAAGTGATATTTAATTATATAAATGTAATGAGAGTTTAAAATATTTTCACTATCTTTGATATCATGGGACATATTCATTATCTTTCTGACTTCAAATCTGAATGATATCAAAGCAAAATAAGTATGAATCCCCTCTCGATAATTTAATTCTATAAACCATTAGGACTGGAAATATCATTTGCAACACTGTACCCATTATACCCATTAATCTATAAAGTTCATTTGCATATTTAAAAATAAAAATGGTAGAAACTCTGAATCTGGCTTTAGCATCACCCTCTTGAAAGTAGGTAGAACAAAAGTTAAAAGGAGTGGGGATGTTCATTACTACGACTTCAAGCAACTTATTTGGCCTAACTGCATTTTACCAAACTATAAGTAATTAAGATTTTTCCTTTAAAAAGGAATATTCTTTCATGATTTAAAATGCAAAGGAGAATCCTGGTGTGTGTTGGAGATTAATATTTAATCTGAATTTTTCAGTAGGCCCAGTGCATGTGGAAAGGATGAAGCCCAGGGAGCCTCACCTTTAAACTGTCCCCATGGACGTAGACTTGCGCCACAGGCTGGCTCCGGATGTAGATGTTCTCAATCTTCTCAGGTGCAACATATTCCCCCTGAGCAAGTTTAAATATGTGCTTTTTCCGATCAATAATTTTAAGAGTTCCTGCCTGTAGAGTTGGACAAAACAGTTGCATAAGAAGATGGCATGCCCAGGCCTGAACCCCTCACTTCTCAGTGCCATAGCCCTTCACTACTGCCCTAACCTACCCTCTCACCCAGCTGACCCTGCCCCAATCTGCTCTTCAGTCTATTGTCTCTGTTCTTACAGGGCTGCTGTGCAGCTGGAGAGAGATACTACATACTGAAGGTTGATGGCACCCAAGCTCTGCTGGGCCTTGAGTGCCCACTGTTTTACTCCTTAGCAGTAACCCCTGCCACCCCCCACCTACCACCCGCACACTTACTTGCAGGTATCTTCACCTCTTCCTTGTCAGAACCCACCTCCCTTCCACCAGGGCTCCATTCTCACCCAGGCCCTTGCTCTAATTGTCCTTTATCTCACAGGCATCTTCAGTTTCATTCCTTAAAACCATATACAGACCTCTTGCCCAGCTACTGCCTCTACTCACAAAGAGCAGCCTCTCTATTGCCGGGCATATAGCAAAGATCTGGTATCATTTGGCTACCTAAAAGCCAGATGGTGCTAGAAGTCTAGGCTCCTATAGGATCTCTGCAGTAGGCAGGTCACACTACACCCCAAGCAATAAGTGCTGGTACCACTGGCTTCCAGGTCCCGTGCACACCTTACTCTCCTCAACCTTTCTGAGTTTCCACAATGATTAGGTGGACTTCTCTCTTTCAGCCCAACCATTGAGTATTGTACTTGCCTCCCTCCCATCAGTGCACCTTGACATAACCCCAAGTTCTCTCTTTATTGGCCACTCCTATGTCTATCTAAGCTTCTGGCTCCTCACTCACCCAGAGCCCAGCTACCCTCTGAATATGTTTGCCCCTTGGGATTCGACATACCACAAATGAAGCTCATGACCATCCTCCTCGATCCTGCCCTACCCTCACACTTGGGGATGGCCTTGATCTTTGCCTCTCCTGGGATCTCTAGCAGGCACGATCACCCATCCTTGTTCATAAATCCTGCTTACATCCACCCCCTTCTCCCATCAAAACCACTTGCTGGCTACTTCAATTGTGTGATCCACCAGAGGCAGAGCAATTTGTCCAGAAGAGGAAAAGGAGCAGGCTCTGCTTTGTCAGAACCCAGGCTGGACATCAGGTGCCTTCCCTACACTAGCTCCTCTGGTCCTCATGGACCCCATTAGCTAAATGTTGTTACCCCTATTTCACAGATGAGGGAAATAAAGATCAGAAAGATCAGTTAACTCCTTCAAAGTCACACAGTGAGGGGGTAGGGGAACCAATATTGGAACCCAGGTTCTTCTGCATCAAAAGACTATGTCTTTTCCTTGATCTATCTATTATTATTTCAAAATAATAATAAGTTTTAAAGTTTATAATTTGTCTTCATAGACAATTTATACCTAAATTTAAAGAATGGATCAAACTTTGCACATTCTCTCCCAAAAAACAGAAACAAACAAACACCAGTCACCAACTCATTCAGTATGCTGACACCAAAACCATAGGAGTTGTGTATCAAAGGAAAATTACAGGTCAATTTCATTTATGAATACAAATGAAAAGGCTAAATATAATTTTTAGAAAAATAATATTAGCTGGGCATGGTGGCTCATGCCTGTAATCCTAGCACTCTGGGAGGCTGAGGTGAGTGGATTGCCTGAGCTTACAGGTTTGAGACCAGCTTAAGCAAGAGTGAGACCCAATCTCTAAAAATAGCCAGGCATTGTGGAGACGCCTATAGTACTAGCCACTAAGGAGGCTGAGGCAAGAGGATCACTCAAGCCTAAGAGTTTGAGGTTGCTGTGAACGGCACTCTACCAAGGGTGACAAAATGAAGCTCTGTCTCAATAAAAAAGAAAAGAAAAATGTTAAAAAGGAATATCATAGTTAAGTTGAATTATGCTAAGACTGCATGATTTGCTTCACACAAGAAATACATATATAGAAAGAATAAGTATTTGTCTCAGAAGCTGTAATGATTTTAATAAATTTCAACAACCATTTAAATTATTAAGAAATGGACTCTCATAGACCTCTCCCTGCCTGTCTTAGGCTCTATGCTCAAGCTGCAACACTGGATTTTTTTTTTTTTTTGAGACAGAGCCTCAAGCTGTCCCCCTGGGTAGAGTGCCGTGGCATTACAGCTCACAGCAACCTCCAACTCCTGGGCTCAAGTGAGTCTCCTGCCTCAGCCTCCCAAGTAGCTGGGACTACAGGCGCTCACCACAACGCCTGGCCATTTTTTTTTTTTTGGTTGCAGCCATCATTGTTGTTTGGTGGGCCCGGGCTGGGGATTCGAACCTGCCACCTTAAGTGTATGTGGCTGGCACCTTAGCCGCTTGAGCCACAGGCGCCGAGCCTGACTTCTTAATTCCGATGTATTCCTCAGGTGACTGGTATGTTCCCTTGGAGGTGTCAGATTCTCTGTCTCTTGGGGGATGTTCACACCTTCTTTTGTGTCCCCTGATGAGTTTAAGGAGAGTGGCATGGATGAAACCAAGCATAGAGCCCCAGCACCATGCAGCTTCTACTGATGTCCATCCTCCCCTCCCTGTTTGTCCCTGGGCCAGCAAGTCCACTGCATCTGGTCAGGGATTCATGCTCGAACTCTTTAGAAAGAAGCTGTGCTGTGAGGAGGAATATTTCCTGTGGGACTCCACCAGTTCTGGTGGTGGGACAGAGAATGGGGGAAAAGTGAATGCCTGAAGCTTGGTGGCACAGTGGCTCACACCTATAATCCTAACACTCTGGGAGGCCAAGGTGGGAGGATGGCTTGAGCTCAGAAGTTTGAGACCAGCCTGAACAAGAGCAAGACCCTGTCTCTTCTAAAAATAGAAAAATTAGCTAGGCATTGTGGCAGGTGCCTGTAGTCCAAGCTATTTGGGAGGCTGAGGCAGGAGGATTGCTTGAACCCAAGAGTTTGAGGTTGTTGTGAAGTAGGCTGATGCCATGTTACTCTAGCCTAGGCAACAAAGTGAGTGAGCTCTGTTAGAAAGGAAGGAAGAAAGGAAGGAAGGAAAGAAGGAAGGGAAGGAAGGCAGAAAAGAAGAGAAGTGAATGCCTGAGGGAAGCTGGTCAACCTATACCTGTTTTCACTTGCCTCTCACCCCAGCAGTGCTACTGGGGTGCCCTGAAATTACTCACCTGAACTATTGCTCCTGACTTCTGTTAGAGAGGCAGTGGGGAAGCAATGACTATCCTAGTCAATTTGGGAGAGAAGCAAGAGAAGTCCTCGACAGATCTCTTCTAATCCATCCCTCGCCTCCAACCAACCACCGCATATCTACTAGTTTTCAACAGTGTTTGCTGCTCCTGAAGCTCTCTCAGGTTTTAGATCTGTTCCTCAGATCCAAGCTTCACTCTGCTTCTATTGTTTTCCCAGAGTTGACTTCAACCTAGATCTCCATCTTCTTCTTTTTTTTTAGAGAGAGATAGAGTCTCAGTTTATCGCCCTTGGTAGAGTGCCATGGTGTCATAGCTCACAGCAACCTCCAACTCCTGGACTTAGGCCAGGCATCCTCAAACTACGGCCCACCTAGGACATTTATCCAGTCCACTGGGTGTTTTTGCTGCCACTGTGTGCCCTGCTTAGCAGCTGACTTATCCTGCAGTCTGGCCCTCCAACGGTCTGAGGGACAGTGAACTGGCCCCCTGTTTAAAAAGTTTGAGGACTCCTAATTTAGGCAATTATCTTGCCTCAGCCTCCCTAGCAGGGACTACAGGTGCCTGCCACAACACTGGACTATTTTTTTGTTGCAGTTTGGCGGGGGCCAGGTTCAAACCCTCCACCCTCGGTATATGAGGCCTGTGCTCTACCCACTGATTCACAGGCACCACTGCATCTCCATCTTCTGAGGATCAGAAATGCTCCCATTTCCATTTCTTTTTTCTGGGTCTCAGGATCACACATTTAGAAGTCTGCTAGAGCTAACTAGATTATAACACTGAATGAAGCTGACCAAGGAAGAGACAAAAGGGAATGGTGGGGTCTGTGGTAAACTGAGTATGCCTGTGCATACCTTATCTGTTGAGGGTAGCAGTGCCCATTGCTAGGCTGAGTGAAGGCCAGTGTGTCATTATGAAGCCAGAAATGCAGATTTCATGGGAAATTTCATTTGTTTAAAATGTCTGAGGGTTGAATTCATCTGAGGGCCGCCATTTTGCCATTCCTGGTTTTTAAGTCTCAAAACATTCTTTTTATATTTAACAAGCCAAGAGTCTAGAGTGGTATTTCACAACCTTTTTTATCTCATGGCACACTTGGACCTATAGTTAAACTTCTGCAGCACATTTAAATTATGTTGATTAAAAAAGAAGAGTTTAAAAAAAGAATATGCTTACTGTGCTTCAAACGTCTTTCAAAAATAATTAATCATCTTTAAAAATTTTGGGGGCTTGGGTGGCACCTGTGGCTCAAAGGAGTAGGGTACTGGCCCCATATACCAGAGGTGGTGGATTCAAACCTGGCCCAGGCCAAAAACTGATATATATATATATATATATATATATATATATATATTTTTTTTTTTTTTTTTTTTTTTTTTTGGACGGGCGCAGTGGGGCACGCGGCTAACTGTTGGGGGGCACCTGGGGCTAAAAGGCTTTGGGTACTGGCCCCATAAACCCGTGGTGGTGGTTTCAAACCGGGCCCCGGCCAAAAACTGTTATATATATATATTTATATATATATTTATATTTTTTTTTTTTTTTTTTTTTTTTTTTGC
>CAUYTI010158942.1:0-42023 GCA_963575145.1 Galago senegalensis | reverse complement strand
AGTCTCTTGCCTCCGCCTCCCAAGTAGCTGGGACCACAGGCGCCCGCCACAACGCCCGGCTATTTTTTGGTTGCAGCTGTCATTGTTGTTTGGCGGGTCCGGGCTGGGGATTCGAACCCGCCACCTTAGGTGTACGTGGCTAGCGCCTTAGCTGGTTGAGCTATAGGCGCCGAGCCTATCTTGTCATTTTAGACTGAATGCCAGACATTCTCTGTAAACCAGTACCATCTGGGGTACTTATGCCTTCAAATAGGCCCACATCTTCTGTTGTATCATTAGTGTGGGTCGTTATTCCATCTAGATAGGTTGTGAGCTGGGATTGGGTTTTATTGTTTCTACAGTTACCCAGAATGTACTCTACGTTCCTTAGCATTACCTTGTGTTTAGATTGGGGCCTCTGATGTGAGAAAAGGCTTCTCAAAGCTGCTGTTGCACTCTCAACTATCAACCTTCCCTGTGTATCTGTGCCACGGAGTGCTGTGTCTCCATGCTTTCTTTATTTTAATCTTTGTTATTTTATTTCTGTGCTTTCTTTCAGTGTACTTTCTTGTATCTTGTTTAGATTTTTGTTGAGCTGGAAAGTTAATTTCCTTACTTGTGTTCTTTCATTTTTATTTGTGAGAGTATTTATGGATATTCTAGGTTCTCCCATCATTGATTTAAATGTATTCATAGATTGTGGTATGCAGTGCTTTTTTTATAATCATTAATTTTTACAAATCCTATAGTTAAAATTTATATTTTCTCTCTATATGATGTTGTTTACTAATTTCAGTGAAAAGACTTACAAACATTTCTTGATTATATTTAAATATTTCTTTTTGGGTAGTGATCAGAGATTTTTGTTTATAATGATCCTAATGCAGGATCAATTTTGTGAAGGTCAACATGAGTGATTTAGAGGAAGATAACCTCTGTTATCAGTGTATATCATGCTTTGTGTTGTGTATGTGTACAAATATTACTTGGTGAGTAAAACTGAATATGTTTTCCAAACTGACATGTGTGGTCTCCTTATCATCATAGTATTTTATAATATTGTGTATGATATTATATAACCCATGTTAATTTTCTTATCTGATGCATATTCTTTTATTAATTATTTTATTTACTTATTTTTTTGAGGCAGTCTTTCTCTATTGCTCAGGCTAGAGGTCCATGACATCCATCAGCCTAGCTCACAGCAACCTCAAACTCCTGGGTGCAACTGGTCCTTTGGCTTCAGCTTCCCAAGTAGCTAAGATTATAGATGGATGCCACCATGCCTGGCTAGGTTTTCTATTTTAAGTAGAGAAGGGGTCTCAGTCTTTCTCAGGCTGGGCTTAAACATCTGAGCTCAAGCGATCTTCCCACCTCAGCCTCCCAGAGTACTAGGATTACAGGTGCGAGCTCCCATCCCCAGCCTGATTATTTTTGTTGTTGTTTTTTAAATATGTTTTGGTATTTAGAGAGATTTATAGTTTTCATCTGTGGTTATTTTTCCACCTATACATTTTAATGCTCTTGATCCCTAGTTTTCTTATTTAATATTTTAGCTACCCTGTTTATCAATTTTTAATATTGTATATGTAGTAGCATTCACCTCCAGTCTATGCAAAATTTGAATTTTATTCTACTTTCTTTTTACCCTCGCATCTTTTCATCTCTTTTTAAATTGTATTACTTTTACTTTTTCACAATAGATAATATTTGTACATTTATTTTCGATCCTTATCTGTCTACCTCCTCTTCCTCCTTCTCCTTCCTCTCCCTCTCTCCCTCTCTCTCTCTCTCACTCTGTCTGTCTCTCTCTCTATTTCTCTCTCTATTTCTCTCTCTCTCTCCATTAGTCCTTTATGGTAACTTTCCTAATTCTTGTCCTGGTCAAATGAAGATTTCTCTCTACTAGATCCCTAATAGATCAAAAATTCTGACATGTTTAAAATTGTTTTCCTAGAGTTATTTACTTAAAGAATACCTTAATTAGAAATAAAATGTTTGAGTCATACTTCCTTTTGTTGATTTTAAATGCTTATTTATTGTCACATTGCTTCATATGTTATTTTGAAAATTCTGATGGCAGTTGTAAGGTATTTTGTCAGGTTTTTTTTTTTTTTTTAATTTTTACTTGGAATCCTGAAAGATTTTTCTTTTTTTTTTATTAAGTTATTTGTACATAGACTATGAATACATTTATGCCATTATGGGATTCAATGTGTTGATTATTTGTACAAATTGGAGTGCTTACATCTGACTAATCAGCATAGCCTTCAGCTCGAAGTCTGATAGTCTGCAAGATATGTTTCTGTGTTGATCGTCTCAAGAGGCTGATGGTTCCTCTCAAGATAATAATTCAGGTTTTCTTTAATTTCTTGAAAAATAAAGTTATACATTCTTGAAATTATTTTACTTTTTTTGGTCGGGGCCTCCAATTATATGTATGCTCTTTCTTCTTTGCCTGTCTTCCAATACCAACAAGTTTTCTGTAACTTTTTTTCTTCTCCCTTGATCTCATTTTCATTCTCTTTGTATTTCCTGCCTTTATCCAATGTCCCTTATTAAATTTTTGCAGAGTACACTTTCTCCTGAACATCTTATATTTTAGTCTTCATTTCTGAAATAATTACGATTTTTAGTTTCTTTTCCCTTTTCTTTCAGTCAACTCCCTTTTTCGGTCTGCTTTTTGTCTATTTTTGTTTTTGCTTTATGAATTTGTGATTTTTTATATTCCAAAATGTTGTAATTAATGCTGTAATGTTGTCTTCAGTTTTTTGTTTCATGATGATTTTTTGAGATGGAATTTTCATCATCTAAAGTGTTTGACTCTCATTTTCTGTTTTTTTTATAATAATCTCAAATATACTTTTTAATTGTCTTCACTCATTTTTTAGAGATTTGCTGGTATGTGGAATATTTTTGATTCAATGCTGCCCTCTTCTGCCAGTGTAGAAAAGTCCAGTTTCTTAGGTCAATTCTAAGTGTGTGTGTCCATGCTCACACATGCATGTGCATGATGTGGAAGAGATGTTCTGTGTCCACAATTTTGTGAGTTTTTATTTGTTATCTTGCAGGATCATAAACATTTCTTTTTATCATCTTCTCCCCTTTTACAAACCAATTGTCAAAAGGCCCATTTCCTCTTCCTCTTCCTAAAGCCATGCCTTTCAAAGATTGACACTGCAAATCATGTACAATTTTAAGAACCTTCTTGCCATCAGTTATAAGATCTATCAATTGATATTTTTATTAGTTTGTCAGTAAAGGTAGACTTTCTCTTTCTTGTTGGATCTAGAGGTGTCCAACCTGAGACCCATGGGCCACATGCTGATTTTGTAAGGACATTTTTTGCTTATCTGAATATCATGAAGAATAGGCATTTTTTGCTTATCTGTAGCATATCATGAAGAATAGGCATTTTTTTTTTTTGCTAATCAGTTTTCCTTAGTGTTTGTGTATTTTATGTGCAACCCAAAATAACTCTTATTCTTCCAAAGTATAGCTGCGAGGGGAGGAAGGATTGGATGCCTCTGTTGGACAAATCAGTAGCTCCCATCCTCTCTTTTTCTTACAGTTCTCCCCAAATTGCCCTTATTCATTCTAAGATGCTTTCATGAGACCATGAGTGACAGCTCACTGGTATTTGGCAATTTTTCTTTCTACTGGCAGTTATTCTGATAATTCTCTGTCTTCTAGTTGTATTAAGAATGTGGGTTGCATGCAATTTTATTTTTCTTGTTGGTCTCCATTGTTTTTAGAGCATTTGGGGGAAGATATAAATGTATTTGCTGCCATTATTTTTAGCAGAAGTCCACCATGTATTATTGTAAAATAACTCTCTCCCATTTTAAAATTAACAGAAACTTTGAGACTAGATGAACAGTATACTCTAAATCAGGCATTAATCAGTGACTGATGCTAAAGAATAATATGACTAAGATCTCAGACTGTAGTATAAGATAAATCTGTTTTCAAATATTTTTCTAACTATGTGATCATGAATGACTTATGTCACTACTCTAAGTCTTCATTGTCTTCATATAACGGTAGGGATTATATACTTATCTTATGGTTCTTTTGTGAAAATTAAATGATATAAATGAAAAAAGCCTATAGTAAACTCTTTAACATAATATGTCTCAATAAATGGGAGCCTATCTTCCCTCAAAAATGTCTCCTTTAAACTTTTTTCTATAGTTTCTTCCACAGTATCCTGCTGCCTATATAGTTAAGAGATTTAACAATCTCAAACTTGGCTTTACTATAAGGAAGAGTACATGCCATCTTAGCATGTTAATATTATACATGGCCCTAACTTTTTCAAAATGTCAAAAATCTCAAGGTCAGAAGAAAACCTGAGAGTCTAATAGCCCATTGGATACTTAAACCTTTCTATAAGTTTTCCAGCAATTGGTCCTTCATTTTATTTAGCAAGTCTCTCATGAAAACAAAAAGAAAATCACAATTTCCCAGGAAGCCTACTTTTTTCTTTGGTGTCTGTGGCTATACAAGTATCCTTCCTTGACCTGGCATCCCTTCTACCTCCATCCCCCATTTCAAGTCCTGCCAACTACAAGTCACTGCAGTAACTCTAAGTCCTGGGGCTCTGATGGCCTCACTGGAGTTATTTAAAACCAAATGCTCTGTTAAGAATTTCTTTGCAGACCGTGGGGCCTTCATTATTTTGAAGGTTGTTTCTGCTCTATTTGTAGAAATAACTAGGATTTTGCCTGATTGTCCATAAGATAAAGGTTAGAATCTCTTTGCCTGATTGCTAAGTCTACCAGGCCCTTCTCAGTAATGCCCCATTTGAGATCTGCTCTAGAATTAGCCCTTCTAAACAGTGGAGCATCTGTGACAGTGGTTCCTTTCTCTGGATGTTAAAGTACATGTGCCTCACGTGGCTCAGGACCAATAATAAAAGTTATTATTTCTGATTTTCTGTTGTGCTTCGTCTTTTTTTTTTTTTTTTTTTTTTTTTTAGACAGGGTCTCTGTCTCGCTGGGTATAGTACCATGGCATCATAGTTCACAGCAACCTCAAACTCTTGGGTTTGAGCAATCTTCTTGCCTCAGCGTCTCAAATAGCTAGGACTACAGGGGAGTGCCACTACACCTAGTTTTTTTTTATTTTAGTAGAGATAGGGGGTCTCACTCTTGCTAGGGCTGGTCTTAACTCCTGAGTTCGAGCAATCCATTTGCCTCAGGTTTCCAGAGTCCTAGCATTACAGGCATGAGCTATCATGCCCTGCCTCATGTTTTGTCTTATTCAGACATTTTTGGAATAGGTTCTCTCACTCTTACTATCCCTCCCCCATTCCTGCCAGCATTTTGTTGTATTTGACTGAGTAGGTCAGTAATATAAACTGATGAGCTGCATAAAAATATGATGTAGATATGAAGACATTCATCAAACAAGTTTAGAATGGCCCCAAGTTTAAAAAATAATTATAAATAGACTTGTTGTAGAATTCCACTCTGCAGCAAACATCACAAAAAAGTAGAACATTGTCTAATAGACTTAGGTTGCCTGTACAGCTACCATGTCCATCGTGTCTGCTATAATGTCTCAGATTATAAATATAATATTTTTCTGCACTTTACACTATATGTCATAGTTTTTCATTTATTCAACACAATCACCAAATTATTAAAGCAATGATATTCCTATTTCTCCAAACCAATGATTATTATCCACATAATTGTGGTACTGTTAATAGCAGCAGTAATAATAACAATAGACAATTTTTGTTGAGTACTAATATATCTACCCTGGCTAAATGCTTTATTTACATTATTCAATTTCATTGTCACAACAAGCCCATAAGTCTTCCATGGGCCATAGTTTGCCTACTTTTATCATACGGTATCTCTTTTTCTTCACCAAACTCTTGAAACAGTCTCTATTTTATATCCTTCTTTTGTAGCCCATTGGACTTTGGCTCCTACAGCAACAATTTAATAGTCATCACCAATAACCATCTTACTGACTAATGCAAAAGCTTCTCTTTATTTCTCATCTTGTGAGATCTTTTCTCCTACCTTTGCTATTGTTGGCTATTCCTTTCTTCATGAACTTTTCTAATAATAATAATTATGATCCCCATTTTATAGAGGAAGAAGTTGAAGCTTCTAGTGATTGAATAATTTGCTCAAAGTTGTATAGCTTGTAAGCGAAAGTCTCAGGTTTGACAAATCTAGTGTTCAAGCTCTTTACCCCACTGAACAATCCCATATCTCAAGACTCAAACTTCATAGTTCCTCAAGAAGCTCTACTCCAAAAATATTCACTTCTGTATGACCTGGGCAAGTCATCCCTGTGGCTGTGCTTTGTGGGCTTAATATTCCAAGATTATAAACTAAAAGTGTGACTTGCTAATCATTATATTCCACTGTAATAATTTATGCTTTTTATTACTTATTTTTTTACTATACATGTATAATATTTAAGATGTACAACATGACATTTTGATATACATGTGAAATGATTGCTAGACTCAAGCAAATGAACTTATCCATTATCTCACATACTGACCATTTTTAGATGCTAAGAGCATATGAAAATCTACTTTCTTAGCAAATTTCCAGTATATAATACAATATTGTTCACAATACTCCTCATACTGTTCATTAGATCTCTAGACTTACTCATCCTACTAATGAATTAACTACAAATTTGTCCCCTTAAACCTACATCTCCCTGTCCTGCCTGTGGCAACCATTATTTTACTCTCTGTTCCTATATATTCATCTCTTTTTAGATTCTATATATAAGTGAGATCATGCATTATTTTTTCTGTGTGTCTGTCTTATTTCACTTAGCATAATATTCTGCAAGTTGATCCATGTTGTCATAAATGGCAGGATTTCCTTCTTATTTAAGGATGAATGATATTGCATTGTGTGTGTCTATGTGTGTGTGCGTATACCACAATTTCTTATTCATCTTTTGAAAAACACTGATTTTTCATATCTTGTCTATTGTAAAGAATGCTGCAACAAACATGGGAGGACAGATATCTCTATGGGGTGCTGATTTCATTTCCTTTCAATATGTGCTCAGAAGAGAGATTCCTGGATTATATGGTCGTTCCATTTTTAATTTTTTAAGCAACCTCCATACTGTTTTCCATAATAGCTATACCAATTTACCTTCCTACTATGCCTCCCATTTTAAAAGGATTTTAGTACCACTTTGTCTCATCCCTTTAATTCTCTTCTTGCTGGTCAAGATGCTCCATTTGCCCTGTCAGCCCCAGCACCAGGTTTATGCCACTACTCTTTCTGAATCTTATTGCCAACATCCTTAGTTTTCCTGTCCATTCCCTTTGCCCTTTTCCCTAAGCCTAACATTCCAGCTCCTTCATTCTTAACAAGTCGTGGACTCTTGAATATAATAGAGGCCAAGGAAGCATGAAACCACCATATTTTCCTTTCTTCTTTTTCTGAACTTGCTTTCACTCCTTATCTTCCCACATCTATATCTCAAACTTGGCCACACATTAGAATCCCATCAGGAAATGGTAAGATCCCTAACAGCCAGGCAGAATCCCAAGTCAATTATATTAGCATCTCTTAGGGGTAGAATATAGGCACTGATTTTTTTTTTAAGTTCTTCTGTTGATTTCAACGGGCAGCCAAGTTTGTAGACCACTGTTCTAATCTCAAAGATTCCAAAAGCAATCTTTTAAACCAGCCTAAATAGAAGAATTACCTTGAATGCTTATTACACATTCAGATCCCCAGTCTGTTCTGATGAAAACAATTTAGAAGGTCTGGTTTGGGACCCAGGAAGATAGTTAACAAGTACCTACAGGTAATTCTTGTTTACAGGCTAATTTGGGAAATAATTTCCTAGACTTTTCTGTACCTTGTTGACACTGTCTTCACAATCTAGTGAATTTTTTTCTAACTTCAAATATCTCTAAATATTTCTCATTTCCTAAATCACCTCCCTTCTACTGTAAATTGTCCTAAAGTTACCACAGTAGCTCTCTTTTATTTTTGTCTTCAAGAGTCTTGACAATGACAATTCCATTTTAACCCAAAATGATTGGAGTTTTATCCATACTACTCTTCTAACCCAGGATTACCACCATTATTAGCCTAAGGACTTACTGTTGCAATATATTTTCTGAATTCATTTCCCTGTAGCATATGACCCTAACCATCTTCTGTCTCCCTTGACTTTCTTCTCCCATCTCTCTGACCAGTCCCTCTTAGTGAGTCAGTTCTCTTTCACAGGATTTTAGCTTTCTCCTATCATCTTCACATTCTCACAACTATAGCTAAGCTACATCATTACATTCAGGAAGCCAGCTATTAGCATGTAGTCTCTTCCATGTCATCACCCCCAACAGTAAGCTCATTGCTCTGCCTTCATCATCTTCTGTCTTAGCTATTAAGGTTATTAAGTAGGAAATGTCCAATTTCTTTAAGTACTAAGTTTGACAGATGATATTTTTGACACTTCACTTTGACACTTTTTGTTTTATTTTTATTGTGAAGAACATCCTTATTCTTTCAAATGCACAATTCAGCTCCTGGTTATCTTTCAAATTAATTTCAGTGCAATTTTTGTGAAACCGTGGATAAGTCACAAATTCATGTCCTGGGACCAATGCAGCATCGACAGCTTGTAATATCAATGAAGTGTTAGGAAAGGATGTGTCACAGTACATTGATGGTTTAAGAAGTTCTCCTTTTGGGGATTTGAATCTTGAAAATGAGCCATGTAGGGGATCTGGACCAAGGTGGATAATGATGAGCTAAAAGTGAATCCATCTCAACCCACATGTGAATTAGAAGCAAGGTTTGATGTTACTATTCCAACAGTATTGGACTATTTGAAACAAATTGCAAGGTATGGAGGCTGGATAGATGGGTTCTGCATGAATTAAGTGAGTGTCATAAGAGAAATCATCTGGAAGCTTGCCTTTCTTTGCTGGGGCAAAAGACATAAAGATAAACCATTTCTACCCCATGTTGTTATCATGTGATGAAAATTGGATTCTTTTTGATAATCACAAGCATTTGTCACAATGCTTGGATGAAGATGAAATGCCAGGACACAGTCCATAACAAAATATTCATTAAGAAAAGCTAATGCTGTCTCTTTGGTGGTATAGCATTGGTATTATCCACTACAGCTTCATGAAATCTGGTCAATCAATTACAGCAGATGTCTATTGCAACCAACTGGGTGACATGATGAGGATGCTTGTGATTATGTAGCCAAGATTTGTCAGTAGAGACAACCCAGTCCTCTTGTAAGACAACGCTCAACCACATGTCACACAAATAATATTACACTATACAGGTTGGCCTTGGAAACTCTCTGTCATCCACCATATTCACCAGACCTTTCATCAAGTACACTTCTTCCAGGCTTTGTATCACTTCTTACAAGGAAAAACACTCAGTTCAATACCATTTGTGATTTCATTGCCATTCATTCTCTATGCTTCTTTGCAGCTGCCATAAATAAGCTACAGTTAAGATGCCAAAACTGTTTTGACAGTTTAGGCACATATTTTGATTAAATGTACTGCTTCTTATCTGAGATATAATAAACTAAACCTTTGATTTGAAATTGTATGTTTCATATTTAATGACCTACTTTTGTTAACATCACCCTGTTTTGAATTGCCCAGCTAGAGTTCTTGGAATAATAATTCCTGATGCTATTGCTCATATCTGAGTTATACAAGCACATATATCATCAACTCTTTCCATTCTGATGAGGAACCATCTCCTACTCAACCTCTGTTCTGAATAATTTGCTCCAGCTGTCTTTCTAGCTCTGTATTTTGACCTCTACCAAATCACATGAGCTTATCACTTCAGTGGTCTATGACCTCACTTTTATGCAGTGGTTCTCAACCTTCTTCATGCTGCAACCCTTTAATACAGTTCCTCATGTTGTGGTGGGGGTCATCACAGCATGAGGAACTGTATTAAAGGGTCACAGCATGAGCAAGGCTGAGACCCACTGATTTTACCTTTGGACCATCTTCTACACTTGGCCCTGAGATACTGTTTCCATGTTGATATTCTCAGCTATCTTCTCAGACTGCATTTTTCCCTTGGCTGTGTTGCATCAGTTATCCCTGAGCAAATTCTTCTCAAGGTCTTACAGTCTCCCAAGACCAGTTTTCTTGGGACAGAAGCCGTGGAGACCCTCCAGTCATACTCACCTATCCCTAAGAGCAGACACTTATAAAACACATCTTATGACTTTGTATTTCTCTGTATGCCCTGACCAACCTGAGGCAGGATTTTATTCCTTTTTTGCATGGAACTCTTAGAGTAGTCTCTGCCTACCTTTTCCTTGTCTCCACACAGCCATCTGATTATAGCATCCCCCTGCTTAAAGTCATTAATGGCTCTTCATTGCCAACAGACTAATAAATCTGAATTCTTTGGCTTGTCACACAAATCCCCTCAGCTTGCCCTAATGTACCTTTCTAGCCTTTTCTCCCAATACTTCATTCTCCAAAGTTTTCATCCCTATTTTTTGTGTCTCTCATTTCACCTGTCTTGCCTGTTTTTCTCCCTCTGCCTCTCTTCCCTCCCCCCTCATCTCTGTCTCTCTCATACACACTCTAAACCACGGCCACACTGACGCTAGCACTCTACCCACCTTACATACCTAGACATTCTTAATGTAAAGCCCCAAAGTCCTCTTGTTTCTGCCTCTTTTTCCAACCTCTTTGGCCCTAGGAAGAATTTATTATTTTCATTTGTGTTCTTTTAATGAGTTGTGTTATTCAATAGTCATGCACCCAAAAAGCTCTTCCCTATCACTGTGCAAGTTCTTCAAATGCAGTGACTATGTCTGTTGTCTGTTCCATCTTTTTTTTTTAATAAAATCTAGTCATATGCTTGAAAAATAGAAAACACTCCATACCTGTTAGACGGTTGAATGGAACCACTATGTTCTTTTTGGCCAGGGGTCTGCAAACTACAGCTAACAGGCCAAATCTTTCCTATCCCCTGTTTTTATAAATGAAATTTGGGGGGGAGAATACAACTACTTGAATCATTTGCATTTTGTCCATGGCCTTTTTTATGCTACACTGGAAGAGTTAAGTAGTTGCGACAGAGATGATACAATTCTCAAAGCCTAAATTACTTATTTTCTGGGCTTTCACAGAAACTTTTTGGTCACTGGAGTATTCTCAGTAAATGATAAATATAATTTTACATGTCAAAGCAAAACTTTCACCTTGATATCATTGTTCCAAGTTTGTTCTAATAGAAAAAGACAGGCTAGAGAGCGTGCCTTTAATTGCATCAAGGGTAGAAAGTTCCAGCAAATGAGGAAAAAAAAAAAAAACATAATTTCTATCCAAGAATCTCTCAAACTGCTCATTTTCTTCTCCAGGAGTTCTGTTCTTCTGCCATGAGGTACCTCATTTTTTTTTTTCTTTTTTTTTGGAAACCATTGGATGATTTGGAAATTGCTATGGAACCATGGGCTTCAAAGATTTTTTTTTTTAAAGCAAAATATTTCCCCAGGGAAATATATTTGAATTCCATGTATTTGTGATGTTCTTCATCCCAGATTTATAAGTCTAAAATGATCAGCGTGTGCCACTGGGAAGAGGGGGCTTCCAGGCTGATCCAGGAGGAGGCATATTCAGCGAATGCCTTATATTCTTACACCGTGCTTTGGCAGGGTGTTAATGGGATTACCCACGCTTCATTTGGAGAAGGCTTGGCCCAGAATATATATCTGGATCATACCTGAATACCCAAGGAGAGCTTCCTACATCATAAACACCCCTGAGCCCTTGCATAGATGTTAAAACCTCGGGTGCCTTTGTTGTGGACCTTAATTCCGTTAATCGCCCTAGGTAAAGATTAGCTGCTCTTGTCAATTTAATTCAGCTTCAAACAAAGCAACAAGGTCACTATTTTTCCCGTACTCTCTCCCCCTCTCTCCCTTTCTCTCTCTCTCTTTTTGCCAGCAAGCAGGATTGAGTTGTCATGTCGCTCTAATAGGCAGCGCGGGGAATCGTTAGTCCACCTCAACGCCCTGACTGATGGGCACTTCACTTCAATCATCTGCCTGAGCAGTGGTGGCCCAGTACTATTGACACTGTGTCAGCTGAGAGAGAAGATGCCTTAATCGGCCCGACACCCTCTGCATTGATTTGACAAGTTGCTGTAATGACCTTCTTGTTTTTCTGAAGGATTACTGTTTACTCGGGAGGTGCTGCGGACTAAATGTACCGCATTGTCATGGAAACGCTGCCTCCCCACCAGGCCAGGGTGGAGGGTGACATGGGGAGACTCTGAATATTTCAATAAACTGGTCTGTCCCAGGAGTACTAATTCCAGCCCATTAATCAGACCTACTCTGAAGAGCCAAGCGGAATTAGAGACCAGGCTTGTCATGCCCCCTGTAAAAGACAGTTCGCTACAAGGCTTATTATTTTCCCCAAATCTATGTTTGGGTTTTCCTTGTAGTAAGAAAGTGCTATTCGTGTTGTCACCTCTTGTGTGTACCTGGAACCTGGGGCTGAATATCTATTATTGAAAGAGGCGACTTTTCCTGCATAGACACCCCTGGCATTAGAAGAAGGAGTAGTTACGGGAAGGACACAGCATCTGCCGCGTCACTGGCAGTGAGTTAGACACTATTACAAATATGAAGAAGAATCTCTAAGCCCCCTGGGTGAAGGGCTCACAGATGCAGACAGTGTAACCTAATGGTGTGTACCCTTATATTAATCTGAAATCAAAATAATAATAATGATGATCTATAAATGTTAACAATGACCATTAGCATATCCCATTGAATCTAAGTTAAATGACTTTCCTATCCTAACACGTTTGAGATTGGGTACATCTTATGAGTCAATCCCAGTTTGCATTTGTTGTCAGCCAGGTGGCAGTTGTGACATAGCTGAGAGAACACCTTCCATCGACACCTTCTGGTAAGAACAACAAAACAACAGCACCAACCCCTTTCAATCCTCAGAAAACCTTATGCAGTTACACACTGCAATTTTTCTCAAATAACTAGAAGTCTAGGAGCAAGAGGTTGCTGGCAGTTTCAACAGCTGAGGGGTGTCAGAGCCAAAGTCTCAGCAATGTTCCTTGTCTTTTCCTCATGGACCCAAGAGAGCTGCTTAAGCTGAAGACATTACATCCTAATTATAGGCAGGGGAATAAAGGCCAAAAAGTATGACTTTGAGCAACATCAGGCCCCTTTAAAAAGGACTTTTGGCTCTTAACAAGTTCATTTATGTTTCATTAGCCACCCCTACCTGCAAGGAAGGCTGAGGCTTTTTAAAATCACGGCATATTACTAAGTAGAGCAAAATGGATATTGAGTTGGCATTTCCAGGCTCTGCATTACCCCTAGAGCAAGTTATAACTACATACCCATTGTGCAGTTTAGAGAATTGAAGCTTAAAGAGGTTAGTGATTGATGCTTATAATTGTCCTACCAAATAAATATTCTCATCTCCCTGCTACAGATAAAAGCTAAGCCAAGCTTACAGAGACTTGATGACTTGATGGTATTCCAGTACTCGGTACTATGCCACAAGTCATTTTAGGAAAGGTTTATACTCAGTGGCTATATATGAGATAAATAAGGGCTGAAAGCAGAAGCTGGACTAGGAAACACTATTAGGCTCTATTTCTCTTTTTCCCTTAGGGATCTAGCCAGTGGTCATGAAGAGAACCCATCTTTGTGGATGTCTGTTATTTGTTTGATGTTTACTAAGCATGCACAGAATGCCAGGATGCTTTTTCCAAACTCTTTGGTAGAGACCATATGCTCATCTTTTACCACTAATTTTGAGGCTTATTGGTCATCCATGTATTTTATCTCTTCAGCTCTTGACTCATGACCTCCCCAGGAAAGTCCTAAGCCACTTTAGCTATGATTCAGAAGGTGCTTAGAAAAAACAGTAGTTGAGACGTGGGTGGCCAGTAAAGATGGAAGGGCCTCAAGTGATGAGCATCTGAGTCAAGGTACCTGGATAGGCAAGGGGGTAAAGTGGTTTCTATTTCTAGTCCTTTTCCATGGGTCTTTTCTCCCCACCCAGCTCCTCAACACACAAGCTATTCCATGTGCTCTTAATCATGGAACCCCATTTAATCCTCTGACCTTAAACTTGGCTCAGGTCACCTGGGTAGATACAGTGTAAAGAGGTCCAGTGATGAGTCTGTGGTGGATGGGTGTGGCTGGCCTAAGTAGGGCCAGTCAGAAACACTCCTTGAACATGTACACTAAAAGAAGGAATGTTCTCTTCCTTCTAAATCATGAATCATAAGGATGAAGGTATGGGGATACTAACGCCATCCTCCCCACCCTGCAAGAGAGCTTATCATACAGAGGAAAGGGGAATCCCCAGATAGCAAGACAGTTAGAGTCCTGACAGCATCCTTTGAGTACTGGATCCAGCAGTGCCTGAAGCTGTGTATCCAATCATCCTTTCCAAACTAGGTTAAGTAAACCAACAGCCACCAAACAAAGATCTGCTGTCTGATAAACCAGAAAGTCTCTATCACTCTTCATAAAAATGATTTGAATACTCTAGAATTGAATCATTGTTGCTAAATAAAGCCAAGGCATGGCCAACTGAAAAGTATAAAGAAACATGAAGAGAGCTGTTAACTAAGATTGTTTGAAGGACAAATATGAAGTGTATTGTGCAGAATGGTTCAAAACTAAGGTTAAGACAGGCGGCGCCTGTGGCTCAAGGGAGTAGGGTCCCAGCCCTAAATACTGAAGGTGGCAGGTTCAAACCCAGCCCCAGCCAAAAACTGGAAAAACAAACAACAAAAAAAACCAACACCAAAGTTAAGAACATGGAGAATGAGATGTACTTTTCCTTCACATAATATATACAAACATGTACCCAAATTGATGATCCTGGATACTCACACACACACACACACACACACACACACAGAATGTTTATCTCCCATGGGTATGTGTAGATTATATACCTATTATTCAAATCTATGAGGTTCTCTTGTGATTAAATTAGTAGTTGCCTTTAGACGCGATTGAATTTTGTCAAGGGTACTTCTTGTCATCATCCCCATCAACAAATTGAAAACAATTGACCCTCATCCCACAGTGAAAAACTGTTTTGTGGTCTTTTTGCCATGGTCTACAGGCCCACTGAACACTCTCCCTATCTCTTTCTCTTAGGAAGAGCCTCAGAAATACAAAAGCCAAGGCAGCATCCCTACTTCTGAAGGCCACTTCTTCTGATTGGATCCTTTAATGAGTTTAAGGATGCCGTAACTGTGCACCTTGGAGTGGAATCAATTGTGTCATCTTTGTCTAATTTCTTTTTACTATGAACATCACTTGTTTATCAATATTTTCATGGGAGGAGGCATGCACGTCTCATATGCGGCGCTAGCTGTGCACACAGATGTCAGGCAGCAAAATGCAAGCACACAGGTCATGTTGAACTAGACCGTATGAGACTCAGAGTCTGTCCTCTTGGTATTTATTTAACTAACAGTGATTCACTGTAAAACTGCTAATAGACTGTACGTTGCCTGTTATCCCCATATTCTGTTGTGACTGAGTCAAATTAAGGGCTGAGAAAAGTTAGATTTGTGTGTCACTTTAAATTGAAACGTGTCAATGTGCTACTTGAGCATAATGGAAGAATACCTATATGCCGTCATGTGATGGCAGGGTGATGCCTGAAGCCAGGACAAATGGGGCAGTCAGCTGAAGCAGGAACTAATAATGACCAGTAATCAGCAGTTAACAAGCTGGGGCCCTGAAATATAGCAGGTTTTGAGAAAAGGGGAAAAAACATTCACAGTCCTCTATCAACATCTCATGAGGGTAAAATCAAGAGCACTGGGTCTAGCTAACCCGAACCTTAAAAGAAGAGTCCCTTGTTTGCGCTGGCAGTGGTTGTGTAGTCAGGAACTCTTTATCCCTGTCCCTCCTCCTGCCCTGCTCTCACTATGTCATATCAGGTTCATTATCCGAAACCTTGACGTTCTCCAGAAAGCACATCTTTTGGAAAAAGAAAAGTCAAACTGTAATTCATGTTTTAGAGCTTAAAAATAATATTTTATTAACACTTAGTAGATGTGGTTTGGTATTGTTTTATTTATTTTAGTTTCTATCTTGACAAAAGATTTGTGCTATGGCACCATTGCAGCACAGAACACTGGCTGATTTAGAGAGCTGGTTAGGAATATCCCACCTCTGTTGAGTCCTTGACCAAGTTTGCCAAGCCATAGAATCCAGCCCTCTCCTTCCCCAACAGAATCCGACCCCAGGAGCCTGGTGAGAGGGAGGCTCCCATTGGGTGCCTCGTTCCTGCCCCATCTATTCTGTTCTGTAGCCCTCTCTTTCCCATTTCCCTGAGATGACTCCATCCCTCTCTTTTTCCTCCTTCTGTAATTTTACTTGCTCCTATTGACTGCTCATTTATGGATCACTTTCACATCCCACCCCCAAGATGTCATTCCTAAAAATTTGTTGCCCATTTGTAATCAGGAACATAAAACAATTCTAGAGAGAATGCTTATCTGCGTGAACCCCCAGGCAATTACCACATAGACCGAAATGAACTGGAAGAGGGATTTCAAATTGGATGTGTACATAGGTGAGTCTGGACACAGGTGTGTATGCACATCTGCAGAGTTCACGTGAGATAGATGCTCTACCTCTCCAATCCCAGCCTGGGCCATGGATAGCAACTAGATTATCTGATCAAATCCTAAAACTGCATTCATGAGAATTGAGGAAGTAATAAATTACTTATCCTGTGTACACATTTGCATGTTAATGGGAGTCCTGTGGTGATCCAATAGTTTAATGCAAATGAATGTTATCAATGGTGGAAACTGGAATCTTCTGGGCAGACAATGGAGCCTTCCACTTCCTTTCAAAACCCTCTGCAGAGATAGCCACCTATGTGGTCTTCATAAAGAGCCACACCATTGACTTGTACATGTTTCTCGGTCCTATGAAGCAGCAGGAAGATGAGATCAGTGTAGCTTAGAGCTGATTCTCTTAGAGAAGATGGGGGGAAGGACAGATAAATGATTAGAAACCTGAATTGACTTTCATACCAAAGATGACCTTGTGTCATACCTCAATGAGATTTTGAAAGGGAAGTGACCCTCTGTAGGGTGAGGTTAGAGCTCTGTTAAACATATTTGCCTCTCAGCTACCTCTGTGGCAGCCATCTCCTTTCACTCACTAGCTTTCAGCTTGGTTTCCTAGCCACTCTGACTTCCAGCCTTACTTCTATTTCCCAAAGTCCCCATCTGCCTGCACCTCCTAACCTGGAGACATTCTCTCCACCTGCCTCCTTACCTAGAAACCTATCAATCATATTCTAGGCTCACATTCTATTCTTTCTGTTGAGAACAGATATTGCTAACCCAGTGATTCTCAAAGCATCATCCCCAGACAAGCAACATTGACACTACATGGCAGCTGGTTAGAAATGCAAATCCTTCCACCCTTGTATTGCTCACCCTTCCCAGAGCATGGAGATAAATAAGCATGCAATTATCATTGACTGGGAGGGCTCAGCCAGCAGGACAGCTGTCTTTCTGAGCAGGCAATATACCTATTCTTGCTTATCTCCTTTGTGCCCAGGTGATATTACTGGAGAAAAGTCCAATCTTGACTGACACATAATAGGAGGTCAAAACATATGTATTGGATGAATGAATGATTCCAAAGGGCAGTGAATGAGAGGCAGAATCATACGGTGGCCAAACATCCAGGCTCTGAGGCCAGACTAAATCCCAGCTCCTCCACTCCTGGTTGTGTGGTCCTGGACAGTTATTCAACCTCTGTGTTTCCTGGTAAAACAGACATGACAATGGCCCCAGTGACATGGGCTTGGTGTGCAGATTTGATGCATTAATACTGGTAAAGTACTTTGAACAAAGCACGTGATATTAGTAAGTACCCAATATTAGTAGTACAGAAAAAGGACTTTAATTCTGATGTAAAATCAGAGGGATTTCATTGGCTTTCCATCAATGATACTTGGAATCTGAATCTGGAATATATATTTGTAACATATAAGAATTCCATTTTTGACACTTGTCAACACAGTGTCTGAAGAAAAGCTTCTGTTGGTGATGTTATTTTCCACCAAATTAACAGGATTTGTGAATCGGAAGACTCATTGCTGAGAGCAGGGCTTTGTGATTAGTCTCTTCCTCCTCTGCTTCTTCTATTTCCTTTCTCCCAGCCCCCTCCTTTTCCCTCTCTCTTTCCTCCTATTTTCTGTTTTCCTATTTCCCCCCTTTTGTTTTCCCTCTCATCTTCCTATCCATCTCTCCTCTCTCTATCTGCCATTATTTTCCCTCCCCCCCCATCCTAATGACCTCTTCCTTTCTTTTCCCTTCTCTCCCCCAAGTATCTCTGGAGCCATTACAATTGGTTTCTGCCAAAACTTTTGAATGCCACAAAGAGCCGGCGTGATCCAAGAGTCATAAATCACTCTCAGCAGTCCTTGGTTTTGTAGCCCAAATGAACATGCTTGGAAAATGTCAAGGAAAATGGAAAATGAGTGCAAATAAAGCCCTCAAAGGTATTTTGTTCACCAAACCTAAAACTGAGTTTCCTTGCTGGCATTTCAGCCAAGGTGTCTTATAACAGGGCTGTCCACAGAGTAAAAGCAGGGGAGGCCACTCTGGAGTTCTAGCTGTCCCTGACCCCCGGGCCCCCTGGCAGATGCCCACTCCTTGGGCATGCAGAGAAGGCAGACTGCAGTTACCCAGGCTCCTGACTCTGACTCACATGCCTCCACCACCGAGGGCACATGGAGCAGTCTCTACGGGAAAGAGCTATCTCTGACGGTGACGATCACACTGGGCACAGAGGCTGCTCAGCTTCCTCACACGTGCAGAAGAGATGATTCTGAGGTTTGGTGCAAGGTTGGACAACCTCAAATATTCTTTCAAAGTGAACTTACTATAATTATGCTACTACTTGATCCAAACTCTTTTTGGAGGGACTGTCCTGTGCTTTAGGTGACCAACTCCCTTACTGCCCCCCAGCCCCTGGGTCCATGGAGGCCTTTCTTAATGGGTAGCACTCTCTCAGCCATCAGACAAACCAAAAAGGCTCCTTTTCCTTCTACCTTAGCCTTGGACTCTTTTGAAAGTATAAACAAAAAGCAAATACCTCTCTTTGAAGTGGCCAAAGAGATGGGGGGCATTGTCTCCCCAGCCAGCTGATACTAAATCATAGTCCTGGATGGGGCAGGGGTGCTCTACAGAGAAATTATGGTGATGGTGGTGAATTGATGAATCGTGCCCTTCTTTATCCGTCTATTCAACAAAAGACCCCACTCTGCCACTCCTGGGAAAGTACCCTCCTCCCTTAAAAGCCAACCCAAACTTATCCCCTCATCCCCCTGTGGGCCAAACAGGTGACTCCTGCCAGAGCAAGAAGAGAAAAAGGGCGTTAGCTGCTGCTACCTCTGGCTCCCCTTCATTTCACTGAGCTCACGCTTTCCCTCTTCATGTCACTGAAAATGTTATTTATCGATCCTGCTGACAGCAGCAGTAAATAGAGCCCGGGCTGTTTTACATCGCTGATGAGAAGGCAGGCTCCATAACTCATCAAGCCTAATCTGACTCCACATCAGTCCTCTTCCTCTTTTTCTCTCCTGTATCTCATTACAGAAACAGGCATTAATACACATGGACAGAAGAGAAATGAGTTCAGCTGCTGCTGGGCCTTTTGTGAGAAAGCAAACATCCTCAGTGGTTCCTTAAGGATATCTCCTGGCATGTCCTCACCCAGGCCTATTACTGCACCCTGAGGATAATCGCACTTGGGCTGGAGTCAAGATTTGGGGATCACCACAGAGAAAAAGCTCCCCTCTCATCCTTTTTCCTAATCTGGGTCTGCACAACGGGGGATCTTGGACTACAGGATGAACATAGTATATTTTTTTGGAATGTCTGTTTTGCTTCCAAATTTAAGGGCAAATGTGTCCCAGAATAAACACATATATACCCTGAAGTTGGATGTAAATGCACGTGAACATTGATAGGAAACTACAAGGAAATTTCACTCCTGGGATGAATCTCTTGGGACTAGCTGTGCTTCGCCCCCTCACTGACAGGCAATCCCTAGACTCCTGGTTTTGAGCCTTCTCAGATGAAATACTCAGCAATTAGCCAATCTACACTTCCAAAACCACCACGCTCCAGTAGTGACTAGTGACGCTGCTTTGTGGAGTTCCACTGGAAACAATGGGTGATGAGCCTATGAGGAGACAAAGGACACGGAATGGAAATCATGCCAAGCCCTGAGGTTGTTTTCTAGCACCAGCCCTTTGCCGCTAGACTTCAGGCCTGTCCCTCCATTTACTCACTCTCCTCTTCTGTTAAATGAGGGTGGTGGTACCTGCCTGGGTCTTGGTGAGTATCAGCTAAAACAAAATGGGATTTTGGGGTTTTTTTTGTAATATTGAAGCATAGATCAGCCCCGGTTTCTGATAGGTCAGTCATCACATCAGTAGGGGCCTGTGAAAAGACTGCACATTATAAAAGGTTCCACCGTATAAAGTACAATTTCTACCATTGTTGAGCACCCACTAGTTGAGTTAGAGACTGGTACCAAGGAATGATGAGTCTGCACTGGGCCCTAAATGGATTGATGAATCATTAAAAGATGACTCTGATCTAAGGAACCCGAGATCTACAGAGATGTTCACCAAACAGCGCCTCGTGCAACAACTAGAAAGCAATAGTGAGAATACCCAGGTGGGCTGTGTGTTCCAATTTTATCATTTAGAAAACAAGATAACACACTTTTATGGAGGTCTAGCATATGGCAGGCACTGTTCTAAGACAACCTGTAGTCATTTCCTCTGAACCTCCCTACACATGTACATGGTTTAACTTCATTTTATAATGTGGAGAAGTAAAAATACTAAGAAATTACCTTACCTTATAATTGAGAATTGAGGCTTCATGAGATGAAGATGAAGAAGTTTGCTCCCATCCTGTAGTGACTGTTGGACCCGGATTTGTTTGACAGCCAAGTCTCTGGCTAGGAGGTTTTATCCAGGGATCTGTGGCCATGCAGGGTGGGATGGTGTGGGCAGAGAGAGAGAGGTGATCACGAACATTTCCCTATTCTCTCACCTCTCCTCCATGGACACACTAGCAATCCTTTGCTATGTCTTAGTTTCTTCTTTTGCAAAATAAAGGACTTGATTTACACAGTCTCAATTCTGGGATTGTAGGTACACTTGTGAAAAGGGGAACGGGGCAGAGTTCAACCTCAAGTCTACGAAACATGCCGATAGGTTGTAAAGTCTATTCTAGCTGGGATGAAGAAGGGTGCCATGCAACTCTAGGCCAAATTTATCTCCGAGGAGATGATGTCTTTTAGTTAAAAAATAAATCGGGGTAGGGAGAAAAACTTCACAACTCATCTGGTGCTTGGAAATAAGTTTTGAGAATATATATGTCATGTATACAGCACATATAGTGTCTCCATTCATGACGTACGTGAGCAGATGTACAGCAGACCAGAACGTATCACTATTATCCTTATGATTATTAACCTGTTGGAGTTTTAGTCTGACTCCTCATCTTCTCTACTCACAGATGAAAAATCCCAGTTCTTCTTCCTTTCTTCTCCATCTTTAGAAGTTCCTGCTGCATCTTTCCTAGTTATTTCGTAGTTCCTAACTTGGCTTAAAAGCATTTCTAATTCCTCACATTGAAAAGTGGATTGCAAATGAAGTTGAATATGGAAGTTTTGTACCAAGAAAGCTAATGCCCCCTTTTTCCCCCCTAATGAATGCCAAAATCATCACAGACTCAAGGCTCATGAATAATGTATATCGTCCAATTAAGTGCAAATGCTGTTCAGTTCTTGCAACTGGAAGGTAATGCCAGTTCTGGCCTTAGAATGGGCACTGAGGCTGGGGGTAGGAGGAGGGAGTGGGGAGGGTTGTGTGATTGTGTGTATGCGTGTGTGACAGCTAAGCCCTGGCAACCTGTAGCATGCTTGTGACATCCTGGGAGTTAAACTTCCCAAGCCTGGGACCACAGAAAAATATAAGAGTTTTTCCAACCATCTTAAATGTCTAAATCTCTAAACCTGCTCCTTAGCAGCCTCAGAGCTCTTTCTTGTCACGCTGCCTTCTGCTTGCCAAACCGTCAGTCTAATTGGTCAGCAGCACCTCCCTCTCCCCAAAGCTGGATTGCTTCAGAAGTGCAGCCTCCAGGGGCGTCCACTCTAAAGCAGCTACAGTGGCGACTCCCTGGGTAGCTCATGTGGCTCTTTGGGTTTCAGAAAAGATGCCCTTCTTCCCCAACAGATCTTGGCAAGCCTTTTAAGGCTGCTGAATTGGGTGTTTTTGATCTTCCACTACAAAACCACAGAGCCAGGAAGAAGTGATATCAGTCACCCAGAGAGAGAATGATCATTTCAGATAGCCGAGCTTCAGCGTCCTCATCAGAAAGGCAAGATGGTAAACAGCTGTGGGACCCAGAGTGGCTGCAGAGACTCAAGGCAGCCTCTTTTGTACATGCTGAAGCCCTGTGCAAAGGTCCGTCATCTCCCTCTTTGCTCTGAGTGTATAGACATCCTCACTTACCAGCTTCCTGACTGGTATGACGAATCTCCAGGGCTTGGGCTGGTCTGAGCCTGATTAATGTTGTTCATAAAAATATCCATCAGGTTTTCCATTTGTAGCATTTAGTTATGCCAAATAACAGAGCCAGCCAGTGGTTTCTTAGAATTATGCCGTCTAATAATGAATGCTGGAGACAGAAATTTTTTTTTTCTTTTTAGCCTGAAATCTCTTCTTATAACTCAGAGCTGATGAGTGCTGCCCTACATTTCTCGATGGATCCAATTTAACACCAGACGAAGCAGTGACTCAGACTAACTTAAATATCTCAAGACGAGTTTCACCTTTTCCTCAGAGGCCGTATCAGTTCAATTGCATAAGTGCAAATTTATTGAAAGTGGTTTGGTGCTTAGCTTTTCTCTATTGGCAGTAATGGAGTTTAAATTTATAGCAGGCTGATGAATTTCAGATAAGAGAACCATTACCTTACAACAACATTAAGGAAAAATATATAACTCCGATTGCTGAACCTCGAATGTGTATTGTTTGAATGAGGGGAGATGGATGAGGGAGGCTGACATTTGCAAATGCAATTCCTCTCCGTCCTCCTAGTGCAAGCCCGGGAGTCTGAAAGCATGGCATATTCTAGAAAGGGCTTGGGGTAGCTATGCATTACACGTGCATTATAACAAAATAGCAGGAGCGGGCTGTGATCTATAGCAGAGGATTTTTATTTCTTGTTAGTAATATCATTGGAGGTGTCTTTTGGCAATGTACCAAGGCCGTTATAGGACTCTGGTCATCCATTTGGCACTTGTCACGTGCTTCTTGCCTAAGGTTATTGTCCTTTTACTCCAAGGCTTTGTCTGCCCATAAGGTGAGACTCTGGCAAGAATTATGCAAAGCCAAAGAGAAGTGGAAAGAGGCCTGGGCTGCTTTATTCTCTCGAGGCTCCTGGCATAGGGGTAAAAAAGAGAGGAGAAATACTAACATGGAATTATAAAAATTGCGTTCTGTTTTTAAGTGGTTGTGTTGAAGTAAAAAAAGAAAGGCAGGATCATTGTACTGTGCACAAGATAATCGCAAAATTGCTGAATTCCTGATTATAGACGGGCTTTTTCCATAAAGAAACCTAAGTTTCTGGTTGTGGGATGAACTTTGTTTTTCCCCCCCCCAGTTCTATCATGCATCTCAGCAATGGTGTGAATAACCTCATTTGGAGATAAAGTTAAAGTCCAAATGTGAAGTCCTTTGTGGGTACGTGTGTCAAATACTGTTTCTGTTTTCCCATTTTCGCCTCATTCCCCTGTAGGCCATGGCCATCTCGGTAAGATTTATTTTAAGTTTAAAAACGATAAGTATGTGTCATTAGCGTATGGTAAGTGTAAGTTGACATATGTTAATGACCTTGATTTTATGATTCCATCATGTGTCCATATATCAAAAATCATGCTATAGCCCATCTGTACCTGCAATTATTTGTTAGTAAGAATTTTTTTTTTTTAAAGTATAAGAATTCAAACAGTTTTGTCTGGGGTGAGTTGCTTCTTTTTCCTAGACATTGTGCTCTTCGTCTGTAAGGTACCCACGTGTCCCCAGAGCTGTGGTGGTTCAAAGTGAGACCCCAGACCCCAAGGCCAGAACCTATTTCCTTGGCACAAGAGGCATCATTTTTGCTGCTTTCAAAGTGGACAGCAGCTGCACCAGCCTTTGGGAGCCGGTGCTGGGGTGGTCTCTCTGGAGTCCTAGGCCCCATCTCTCGCAGTCTGTGCTGCACAGGGTGAAATGGCCACAACTTGCCCTGACGACTAATGGGAGGAGAGGACATGTCATTTCTATTCATCTCCCCAAGCTTCCTGAGGAGGGAGTGGCCGAAGGGATGAAGCTCTGAAGTCGCCTCTGCGCTTTCAGACACCAGAACCCTGACATTTCATGGGGCATAGCACACAGGGCTCCGAAGGATAAAATTTACCGAGTCCTCTGGGTACACATGTGGAGGAGTCTCTGCAGGGCTTATACCCTCTGTTCTGGAGCCCCAGAGGAAGCCCAGCACTTAAAATGCACTTGGCTTTAAGATAGAAACCTCAGTTTTCTGTAAACAGTTAAGAGAGGGCTTTGTGTTGAATGAGACATTCATTTTGTGGTTCTACACAAGCAAACGTGAAAGGGAAGTGGCTAAACTCGGCTGGCTAGTTATTTATTTGGAAGAGAACTGGCTATTAACTAAACGCAGCAAAGTGTGAGTCAATTTAAATAGGCAAACAACTTGATGTCTTGCCAGCAGTTTTCTTTGCCAACAAATGGCGCTTAGTGTGGCCCAGCCTTGGAGTGGTTGATCCTGTCATTCTGGACTAAAGCAGTTGACTATGGTTCTTTTTTTGTCACGTACAATAGAAGAGACGCAGACAGAAGTGGCCTTTAGTGGACAGTAACATTTCAAAGGCAAGTTGCAGAACAGTGTCCAATCCTGGTCTAAGGATGTCAATGACAATTTTTATTCGGAGTCTTTGAGGCTCTAACCACAAGCTTTTTGTTTGCTTGTTTGGTTTCGTTTTTAGTAGGGACAATGGACACACATCAAATTACCACTAATAAAATCAAAAGTAACGTTTTTATCTTTTTCTCCCCTGGACTAACAATTTGAAGAAAAATGAGAGATTATTTAGTTCAATGATTACTTCGATTTCTTTATTTTATAGACAAAGACACTGAGGCCTGCAGAAATGACCTTCATGTCTTTCCTGGGCTATAAATTCCAGCCTCATCTCCTCTTTTCAGTGACTTAGCTTACAGAAATTGACATCAGGGAGCTTCTGAATTAGGAAGGACAGATTACTTTCTATGGTCCCCCTTTAATTTTTCTCAAAACTCAGATGATCAGAGCGCTTTTTAATTTTTTCCGAAAAGCAGGAAATCGTAAGATTGATAAATTGTTTAATGGGAACCTGATGGCTTGATTAATTAATCACCAAGCTGAGGAACCACTACAATTCATATGTCAATTCAGACTATTTTCAGGAAATGATTTGAATCAATTGCTAATGAAATTGAGAAATTTAGGAGCCGCTCTCTGACTTCCAAATGACAGGACTCATATTTAACTCAAGAGATGTGACAGTTAATGACAACATAAAAATGCTGTGAATTATTTTCCAGATCATGGGAAAATTACAGTATCTCCCCCATTGAAACAGCTCTTAGCTCGTCAGCATGAAAATAAACAGCCTTAATCGCATGCTAAGAAAGCTAGGATGCTGTTTAGAACCTAGGATCTTTTTGAAATAAAGACCCCGACCCTCAGGAATTATGGTGACATTTCCTAACCCTTTCCATAACACAGAGTGATAGAAGAACTTTACGTGACTAATATTACAACTCACATGCTATGGAAAAAAAATTGTGAATGGTTATCTAATTACTTCAAGCCTTCAAAACAGGTAGAGTTTCTTTCTTTCTTTTCTGCTACAACGCATAAGCTGAGTATTCCAGCCCTTCTTATGTTTAAAAGGGCTTGCTTGGTATATATTTAGGTAACTTTTCATTCCCAGCTAGACTTTTTAATTAATTTAAAGTTACATCTACATCTAACAAGACAGTTATTGTATGTTAATGAAATATCAATGGAAAGTGCCCTGATCAATATTTAATCTAATTAAGGTGTTTACAAGGCAATATTACTATGTAATTAACTCAAACTAGCATAAGTAATCTGGGCATGTTTAAAATTTTATTAATATATTTGTTAAGAATTTTTAGGTCATGCTGTTTTACGGGCTTACTTAAGAGATATAAAATTAAAATGTTTGTCAAGATGCTACTGGAATAACTATTAAATGTGGCTCTTAATCATCGTAACAGTCCTTAAGGTTCCTGCACGGTTGTAATAGGCTTAGTAAGGATGAAAGATGATTTTGCCACAAACGAGAGTCCACATGCAAATCCCTTCTAGAATGGTCTTTAAATTTGTTTTAAGTTCTTATATGGCTTTGCAAACATAATCTAGGATACACGCAAGAACATTGTAAATATTTTCATTATTTTTAAGAATATTCTTTAGAGAGCCACACGTTTCCATAGAAAAAAGTTATTTTCATTTTTTTGGAGTAAATATCATTGAATTCCTTTAACACATATCTCTAGGATTTTAATACCATACTTTTACAAATTCTCTTGACATTACGATTTGGGGAGTAAACTCGAGTGGGACAGCTCTTATCTTAAACAAGAATGAGAATCAATCGTCATGATTTTGGGAAGCCCAACTATCCAAACTTATCATATGGGAAAAGTTTTCAAGGAGGGTCCTAAAGGCAAACTCAAGAACAGGCCATCGTGCAAGGATGGTAACTCAGATGGTGCCACACAACGTGCATCTGTGCTGTGCATGTTGACATGAATGATTGGCCCAGGTTACAACGTCGAAGCTCTATTTTAGAGTTATTGATCAGAAAGTTTGCAGCGTCTCCCATTTCCCTAAATCCCTCAAGCAAATTCAGGTCCTGAACCAGAGAACCATTACTTGACTCTGTCCATTTTGTGTGCAAGGTGATGTGTATGGAAAGTCATTCAATGTTTGCTGTAGTTGTTGAAATATTTATTATACAAGTAAATATGAAGATTGACTTTCATGGTGCTTTTACTCCAAACGCGTCTGTTGCTTCTCTTAATTCTACCATTTTGTGGTAGAAAGAATATAGGAGTCACTGGGACAATTTATTGTCCTCTGCCACTTATAGTATGTATATCTTGCCTAAGTGTTTGGGACGGCATTTCTGTGTTTTCATCTCTGTGAATGAGGAGAAGAGGGATAACTCACACCTGTGAGCCCCGCTGTGCCTGGAGTGATGATAACAGGGTCAGCCGTTGTGGACGAGGTACACAACACAACGTCTTTTTCTCCCTCTCTTTTGAGAAGGACTGCAAATGCTGAAGATGCGAGTTAGGGAAGATTTTTTAAAAACACAGAAATGATGTAGGATAAAGATCCTCCAAATTGGAGTAAACTTTTAGATACTTTCTGTTAGAAATGAAACCATTGATCATGTGCATGACAAGCTAACAGAAATAAATGAAAATGATCACTTTAGCCTCTGGGTTTTCGTCCTAGGACTACAATAGTAGGTGAAATTTTGAATCCACAAGTCCTGTTGTGTTACAAACCTTTCCTAGCTAGACAGCTTTTAGGCCTGGGCAGCTGCTGAGGCAAGTAAGGGAACGATTCAGAAAGGCTTTTGTTCCACAGGCTCAACTCTAAACTCAGTGTGAAGGGTTCTGCAAGGAGACCTGGAGCCTGCAGGTAGCAGGCAGCTGTGTGAGGGAGGCGAGAAGGATGTGACAGGTGGACCACAAAATCCCCTCTTCCTGTCTCCTCATAGACGTGGGGAAAAGAAAATCCTGGGATTTGTGTACTCATTTCATAGCAAAACTGAAATTTAAAAGTCCTTGGCCAACGAAGGAAAAATTAATGTTTAACTTCAAGAAAAAGGAAACAAAAGAAACCAGGAAAAAAAAAATGAGAAAAACCTTTAATCTGGAAACACAGCTAGACTATTCCGGAGAGTCTCTTACTTGAGTCACTTTTGATTGCAATGTAATAAACTTATTCTGATTGGTCTGTTATATGACCCTCAATTTTTTCTTCCAAAAGAAAAATGGCTTGTTTTCCCTCTCATTTCCAAGCCTTTCTTTTTCATTATCTGCTATACGGAGGAGTTAATTTTACATACAAAAAAGAAGTTTTCAATGTACAATTGTATGAGTTTGGCAAATATATATATGTGTGTGTGTGTATACATACATATATTCCTATGAAAACAAAAATCTAGATTTAGTACAATTCAATTACCTCCAAAAGTCTACTCTGGCTCTTTGGCAATCAAACTCCTTTCCCCCAATCCCAGCCATGAGCAACTACTGAATTATTTGCTGTCATCATGGTTCTGCCTTTTCTGGAATTTATTCCAATGGCAGCATATACTATGTAATCTTTTATACTTGGCATGATGCTTTCAAGATTCATCATGTCCTTGATTATTTCAATAGTTTGTACTTTCATGCTATTGAATGATATCTCTTGAACTAATAGGCTACAATATGTTTATTAATTATCAATTGATATATCTTTGGTTTTTCTAGTTTTCAGCAATTGTACTAAAGTGTATGTGAACATGTAGGCACAAGTCTTTTGACAGACACATTTTTCTTTCTCTTGAATAAAATACTCAATAGGGAATGGTAGGCCAATGATAAAAGTATATTTAATTTATTAGAAACTGTAATGTGTTTCTTCTTTTTTAAACTGGTTAAGATGGTAAATTTTATGTTATTAAGTTTTTACAATAATAAGAAGAACAAAAAGAAGTTATGTGTTTCTTAACTTCTTGTATAACTTTGATTTATAACTTTGCATTTATACCAACAATGTATAGAGACCTGGCTACTTCACAACCTCACCAATACTTAGATTGTTGACCTTTTTCTCAGGTTACCTATGGGATATATAATAGTATTCTATGCTGGGTTTAATTTCTATTTCCATTTCATAGAAATGTCCTAGCATTTTTTCATGTTCTTAAATAGCTGTGTACACGCTTTGGTAAGTATCTGTTTGAATTATTTGCCTTTTTTTTAAAAAAAAAGCATTTTAACTCAATATTCATTGTAAGAGTCTTTTACTTATTCTAAACACTAATCTTTTATCTGATATGCTTGGTAAATTTATTCCTAGTACATTATTTACCTTTTCATTTTCAAAATACTACTGCATTTCTTTTTTCTTTTTTTTTTGAATCAGAGTCTCACTCTGTCACCCTGGCTAGAGTGCTGTGGTGTCATAGTTCACAGCAACCTCAGACTCTTGGGCTCAATTGATCCTATTGCCTCAGCCTTCCAAGTATCTGGGACTACAGGCATCTTCCACAATGCCTGACCTGGGTAGTTTTTCTATTTTTAGTGGATATGAGATCTCGCTGTTGCTCAGGTTGGTCTTCAACTCCTGAGCTCAAACAATCCACCCACCTTAGCCTCCCAGAGTGCTAGGATTACAGACCTGAGCCACTGAGCCCAGCAAAACACTGCATTTCCTAATTATGATGATGTCCACTTAACAGTTTTTTTTATTTTATGATTCATACTGTTTTGTGTGCTATCATGAATGCTTTACCTAATTCAAAGTCACAGATCAAAAATGTTTTCTCCATTAAGTTTTTCTTTCTTTTTTTTTTTTTACTGTTTGTTAATATTTTATTATGGAAATTTTCAAACATTCAGAAAATTAAAAGACATCTACAGTGAATCCCTATATTCCCACCACCTTGATTGTGTAATTGTTAACATGCTGTTTCCTTTATCACATATCGACCCATCTTAATTTAGTTTGCCTTTCAAACTAAATTGAAGTAAAACTTACCCCTAAATACTTTGGTATGTTTATCTTTAACTAGAATCTAGTATTTTTTATGTGATAAAATTCACATACAGTGAAACACATATATTTCGTTATTTAACTATTTAATGAGCTTTAAACAAATGCACATATTCATGCAACTCAAGCCCCTATCAAGATGGATACTTATCACTTCCAAAGGTATTTTGTAGTGTGTATTTTTAGTTCAAACCATATTGTGATCATTATCTGTTGCAAATATAGATCTCATTTATCCTTTTTTCCAATATAAACACAAAACATATCTATGCTGAAAATTCAAATGGTTTTTTAAGTTTTGCTAGAAATTATATTCTTTTAGCTCTTAATTTTATTTCTATGACTCAGGATCATTAATTTATTATATATGGTGTAAGATACGGGTTGAGGGTCGTTTTCCATATGGGGGTCCAGTTGTTTTAGCACTCCTAGTTGAAAAGAATTTTTTCCCCTATTGAATTACCTTGTCACGTTTGTTGAAAATCAATTAACCAAACAGGTGTGAGATAATTTCTGGATGTCCATTCTATTCCCTTAAACAATATGTTTATCACATTGTTTTAATTACTATAGCTTTATAATAAGTCTTGCTAACAGTTTATGTATTCAAATGATTATCATTTTCAAAATAGTCATGACCATTCTGACCTTTGCATTTCTATAAAATTTAGAGTCAATTTGTCAATTTCTTTAATCATCCTGCTGAGATTTTGCGATTAAGTTTGCATTGGATCCGTAGATGAATTTTGGAAAACTTGACATTATAACATTATACAGTCTTCAGAGGCATGAATACTATACAAATCTATCATATTTTGTAGTTTTCAAGGTACAACTCTTATACAGACTGTCTTATACTTACCTACAAATATTTCATATTGTGATATTGCAAATGGTATCATTTTAAATTGTAATATCCAACTGTTCATTGTTAGTGTTTAGAAATGTTCTCTTTAAATTCATGTACTTTTTTTCTTGCTTTATGGTACTAGTTAAGACCTCTTATACAATATTAAATGAAAATAGTTATAGCAAACATTTGTGTTTGTTTCTGACCCTAAGGATAAAGCAGTCTTTCACTCTTTTTTTCAATCATATTCATAAATGTTTCTTCCTAAAGCTGAGAGACATTTAAAGAGAAGTAAATGAAGCAGTGTACTATATTCATGGATCTGAAGCCTTAGTATTATTTAGATATCAGTTGTCCCCAGATTGAACTATAGAGTCAATGCAGTTGCAATCAAGTTTCCAAGGTTTCTTGGTAGAAATTGAAAAGCTGTTTCTAAAATTCTTATGACAACGCAAAGAGCCTAGAATTGCTAAAGCAACTTTGAAAGAGCAGAGTTGAAGAAGGAATACTACCTGATTTCCAGATTTATTATAAAGCTACAAAAAACAAAAAATGTTTGATGTTAGAGTCAATATAGATGAACAAGAAACAAAATAGATAATATAGAAATGGACTTCCACATATATAATTAGTAGACTTTCAAAAAAGTAGAAAAACTCTTTAGTGGAAAATAAGTAGGCATTTCAACAAACTAGGAAAAAGTTGATATCCATATGCAAAAAATAAGTTTTGATTCCTATCATTAAATAGTTACAAAAATTAACTCCAAGTAAATTATAGACCTAAATAGAACAATTCAACTATATAATTTCTAGAAGAAAATGTAGGAGAAAGGCCATCTTAGATATAATAATAAAAGGAGAAACCACTTAAGTTTTTCATATTAGACTTCATCACAACTGAGAACTACTTTTTTTAAAATTAAATCATAGCTGTGTACATTAATACTATCATGGGGCACAGTGTGGTGTTTCTATATACAGTTTGAAATACTTTCATCCAACTGGTTAACATAGCATTCATGCCATTTTCTTAGTTACTGTGTTAAGACATTTATATTCTACATTTAGAAAGACTCACATGTACCTCCATAGGATAAACCATAGACGTGATCCCACCAATTGCCCTCCCTCCACCCATCCTCTGCCCTCCCCTCCCTTCCGTCTCCCCTTTCCCCATATTCTTGGGCTAAAATTGGGTTATAGATTTTTGAATAATGCTCTTGAATAAAGAGATAAGCCACAGACTAGGAGAATATCTTTGCAAATAACATACATCGTAAATCACTCATGCCACAGACTATATACATACATATATATATACACACACATATATCCATACACACTTACACATCTACATGTAAAAAGAAATAATGTAAAATATTCCACAATAAAAAAATAAATTCTAAATATATGCCAACTACGTAGGGTAGAATGGAAGTATCAACATGTATGTAACAGAATTTTTAAAGGAAGAAATAAAGGGAATGAAAAAGAGCAATATTCAAAAAACAACTAGTAAGTCGTAAGTACTGAAGAAAGACAAGTACAAGGGATGGCAGAGCAGGGCTACAATGCACATAACAATGACACCACTAGTCCTATATTGGCATAGATACACCTTAGAGTATTAACAATAAAGAGAAAGTTGTAGTCTCTATCAAGATGGAGATCTTTGCCAACTGTAGCGATTGCTATCAATTCTCTGTTCTGCTTTGTAGTTTTAAATGCAATGATTAGAAAACAAGAACTGATGTCTACCTAGAAGCAAGCTTAAACCAACAGATGACGGATGGCGGGAGTAGAAACACTTCAGGTTCCTCACCTTCAGAGTGGGACCTGTCGAGGGAAACCAAGCCCCATGTGCCCACAGCGCTGACAAACTTGATCCTTCACACTTCTTTGGGCTTCCTTCCCTTCTCTTTCTCATTTTCTTACCCGTGTTTCCTGAGATCATCTCCCCAACCAACTATTTATTCTTACATCTTTGCCTCAGAAACTGTTCCAAGAATTTAGATATACTGGGTTAGTCATCAGAAATATTGGACATAGGAGGTGATGAGTAATGTCTTAAAAGTGCTGAAGACAATACTTTAATTCCAGAATTCTATACCCACACATCTTGGCATTTAAGGGAGATTTGGTCTAAGAAGTTCTAAAAATTATAGACTGCATCTGAAAACAAGTACTTTTCAGAGGAAAAACTATATCAAGAAAGAAAATGAACCCAGAAATAGGCAGTAATATGTGTGAAGAAATAATTAGCAAAGAGTGAGAACCACTTGTTGTTTGGTCTAAATAAGTATTTATTCTGAAGAAAAAAGAATTTTAACAATGATAGGAACTAAAATCCCAGGCAGTGGTCCCGTGGGCATTGGGGGAGGCTAGGGGCAAAGCTGAGAAAAATGAGTGTGCTGTAAGTTTTACTTTGCTCTGGAGGAAACATAGTTACTAATTAACCGATTCCAAACTTTCAAAGAAATCAAAACTAGAACTAATTACAGAATTACCTCACACAGGGATTGCCTAGTTAATGATGTTTTGCCATAATGGCTTTTGCAAAAATACACCAGGTTCTGCCCACTAGCTTCTTTTCTTTTGGGGTATAATGACTTTTTCACTTAAAAACGCACTAAGTATAAATGCACTCTAAAATGTGGCATTTCAATATTGCAGTTTCAAGCAAAGACACATTTGCCAATTTGCTAGATACACTTTCTAGTCAGTGAGTATCACAGGGAACAAACTTAAATTACAAGTTATAGTTCAATGAACCTAAACATTTTACTTGTGAGTTTACACCAAGTGAGATGGACAAATAGAAGTTTTCATCTTCATGTCTTTAGCCTGTTGAGTACGTACACTTTTTTGATGTGTTTCAATGGGCTTTTGGAGTTAGCCTTATTTCTCCTAAGTAAATGTTTTTCTGTTATTTCATTTTATTTATAAGACTTTTTTTTTTTGAGACAGAGCCTCAAGCTTTCCCCCTGGGTAGAGTGCGGTGGCATCACAGCTCACAGCAACCTCCAACTCCTGGGCTCAAACGAGTCTCCTGCCTCAGCCTCCCAAGTAGCTGGGACTACAGGCGCCCACCACAACACCCAGCTATTTTTTTGTTGCAGCTATCATTGTTGTTTGGTGGGCCTGGGCTGGATTTGAACCTGCCACGTTAGGTGTATGTGGCTGGCGCCTTAGCCACTAGAGCCACAGGCACCAGACCTATTTATAAGACTTTAAGTGAAAGATACAGCCTGTACTCAAACTGTTTACAAAGAAAGAGGAGCAGATTGGTGAATGATCCTCTCAAGAGTCACTCCCTTCCATCTCTCTTCCACCAGCTCCACTCTTCCTCCTTCGGCAAATACAATAAACCTATATTATGTTATGTATTTGTTGGTTCTTAAATTATTGCTTACATCTTACATTAATTTGTTTAATTGTTTAGTTTATATACCTTCCTATTTGTGCAAAGTGTTTGGGTTTCTAGGGTTGAAATGGAGCGTGTATAACTTTTCCCTATTTAGCTCTGACAAAGTAAGAAACTTGAAAATCATTATTCCTGTCATTACAACAAAAAAACATGGCCAAATGGAAATCAAAATGGAGGTCACAGGGTAAACTTCCACTCTAATATCTGAGAGACAGATGCATTCAGAGAGATACCACACCAGGGATTTGCTCACCTAGAAAAGAAGAAATGGAAGCCTTAAGTTGTAGAATCACTTACTGTTCTAATAATTTCAGGAAATTGCTAACTAGTTTGATTGTGACTAATTCCTAGGGGCTACAACCAAAGGAGAATCCCCACATTTTCTTGAGATTTCCATAAGGAACCCCACCAGGTTCTCGTAGTGAGGATACCAGGAAAATCTCTTATGTCTCTTACAAGGGAAGTAAAGAACCCAGGAAGCCTAAGTCTCCCATTTCCTTCTCTGTCAAAAGGCTTATTCTCTGAGGAGAAATTCACTATAAAGTAATATGTAAACCATATTGAAAACAAGGAAGTGAATTTTCTTCCTTCTACCATCTCTTTTAGCTTTGTGTGTTACGGAAAGGAACAAACAACAACAACAAAAAAAACAAACAACAAAACAAAATTAACAGGAGACAGAGCTCTAGGAAAATACATTGAGAACATGGCCGTCAGGGAAGGTGGCTCCTATACTCCTGAAGGAAGGAAAAAAACATTTGTAAAGACAAAGGTTCACCAAAAGACTGGCACTGCCTTCTTTTCCTGTACTCACTGCCAGGCCAACAAACCTTCAATATAATAACAGGATTTCAGCTGCAAATCTGTGAGATACAAACTCAGTCTGAGGAGTAAAACTAAGAGAAGCCTCAATGCCAACAGAAGAAATAGGAAAGAAATGGTACCAGAAAAATGTGAACCCTAAGGTACCAAAAGCTACAACATCAAATGCAGCCCAACTCATAACCAGATTTACAAAAATCCTCCCCACAAAGACACGTTTATCTCAGTAGCTACTACTGATACCACGTGTTGACTTTCAAGCAAAAATTGAGTCTTACCAAAAATCCAGAGAAAAACTACCTGAAGAAATGAAGCATCATCAGATGCACATTCCAACATGACACAGAATTAGAATTCATACATGAGGAATTTAAAGTGATTGTGACTAATATGCTAAGGGCCCCACTGAAAAAAATATACATGAATAAGTGAGTAATCAAAGCAAAGAGGCAGACATTATTAAAAAATCAAAAGGAAATATTAGAAATGAAAAGCACAGTGACAGACATAAAGGGTATTTTCAACTGACTCATTACTATACTCAATACAGTCAAGGGAAAAAAAAGCAGTGAACTTGAACATAAGAACATAGCAACTTTCCAACCTAAAAACAAACAGAAAAAAAATGAACAAAACCAGAACATAAAATTCAAGAACTGGGTGGAGACGTACATAGCTCAAACACCAGAGAGAAGAGAGAACAGGGCAGAAGAAGAAATACCTGAAGTAATAATAACTTGAAGAAATTTTATAAAAATTAATGACAGATACCAAACCACATGACCAGGAAGCTCAGAGAACACCAAGCAAGATAAATACCAAAAACACATTCTAGCATAGTGTATCCAACCATAGGAAAGGAAAGATAAGGAGGAAACCTATAAACAAATCAGATAAAAATCTTCCCTATATAGAAGCAAGGGTGTGAACAGAATAGTCTTCTTCATCAGAATCTGTGCATACAAAAAGAGAGTGCAATGAAGTATTTAAAGTATTAAAAAAAATTGCTGTCAACACAGACTCCTATATTCAGCATAATTATTCTTCAAAAGTAAAAGAAGAAAGTTAGAAATTTTGATCTACATAAAGAAAGGAAGAGTATCAGAGAAGGATTAAATGAAGACACAAATAAAATATTATCCAGTTCATCTAGAAGAAAACTGTTTTAAGCAAGCAATAATAATAATGTATTGAGTTATTATAGCATATGGATAAGTGAAATATATTAGCAACATTTTATCAAGAATGGCCAGAAGATTTGGTACTATACACGATGCATTAATAGTATAGTGTTATTTGAAAGTGGGCTTAGATTATTTACAATGCATATTATATTGTGAAGTCTAAGGCAGTCACTAAGGACATCTTTAAAGGATGGTGCACAGAGAGAGAAGGTAAAATAGAATCACAAAAAATGTTCACTTAAAGTCAGAGAACAGAGAGAAGCAAGGAATAGAAAAAGAAGTAACAAATGTAACAATTAGAAAACACAAAAATGGTAGACTTTAATATGACTATATCAATAACACTATAAATTTAAATGGTCTGAAATACAACAATTAAAAATTAGAGATTGTCAGATCACAGAAAGAAACATAATTATATGCCATCTAGAAGAAACTCACTTTAAATGTAAAGTTAATTTAGATGAAATGGACTAATGTTGAATGACATAAACTACCATAACTCACTCAAGGAGAAATAGGTCATCTGACTAGTACTGTAACTACTAATGAAATTGAATTCATAGCTGACAACCTTCCAAATCTGAAACCATTGACTTCAGATGGTTTTAGTGGTGAATTGTATGTAATATTTAAAAAGAAGTGATATCATTTCTTCACAATTTCTTCAATAAAATAATACTTCCCAACTCATTTTGTTAGGCCAGAACAACCCTAATATGAAAACCAAGTAATGACATTACAAGAAAGGAAATTATAGACTGACACACTTGATACCCATAGACAAAATTATTTTTACCAAAATTCTAGTCGTGACTCCAGACATGTATAAAAAGGATGATACGTTGCTACAAACTGGGATTTATTTAAGGAAGTTTGTTCAAAGTTGGTTCAAAATCACAAATCAGTGTTATTCACTATACAAACAGACTGAATAAAAAAAAATTGTCATATTACTGGATATGGAAATACACATATTTGATAAAATTCAACACTGATTCATGATTTTCCCTAAAAAAAAAAAATAGTCTAGAATTATAGGTGAAAGGCCTATATGCCTCTGGCCAAAAAAGCTGTTTGAGAGAAAGCAGTGAAAAGACTTTGTGCAGGCATACTTGTGAGAAATGGAGGCAGAATCCCATTTTGCCAGGTTGGTTGTGGGCCTAAAAACCCCCGACCTAAGGTCGGCCTGGTCAGTTGCAGACGTAAAAACCCCCTGACTTAAGGCCCACAGGGGAGTGAAGGTTTGCACACAAATTTCTGTATGTCTTTGTAAGATAAACCAAGTGAATCTTTCTAAAAGTAGAATATAAATGTCTTAACACAATAACTAAGAAAATGACATGAACGCTATGTTAACCAGTTTGATGACAATACTTCAAATTGTATATGAAAACACCACACTGTACCCCATGATTGCATTAATGTATACAGCTATGATTTAATTTAAAAAAAAATTCTGTATGCCCTAGAAGTTTCTCAACTATGCCTTGTTTCAATAGCAAGGTCAGTAGAACAGACTTTCAAACCGTCTCTTTCCTCCATAGGCTCAGGCTTCATCAGATAAGAACAAAAGAAGTAACAACTAACAACATGTTCTCCATTAAGTTATGCTAACCCAAGTTATGTTGAAAGGGTTATGCTTTAAAAGGTGTATGTTGGGTGGATTATCAGATTACTAGGAAGGAGCTACTTACTAGGCCAGTAGTCATAATATGTTTAAATGGATTAATGAAGTCACTGATGTCCAATGTGCATGTGCAGAATGAAGTCATTGATGTCTGATGCGCATGTGCAGAGGGATTGTAATGAATGTTAATGAGGTCATTGCTGTATAGTGCAGTGTGCACAAAATTCCCTATATAAACCAACTGCAAAGAAAGAAAGCTCGTCATTTTGCCTGAGCAAACAGATGTTCACCTTTATTTAAAACACAGTTTCAATAAGTTTGCTTACTTTTCACAACATTGCTTTTCTATGAGACTCTAAGGGCAACATAGAATAGCAGAAACTTCCTTAACCTACTAAAAAGTATATTAAAGAACCCTGGAACAAAATATATGGAAAAATGAATGTTTTCTTCCTCACTTTTGGAACTGAGCAAGGATGTCATTTCTCACCACATCTTTTCAACAATATATTAGAAATCCCAGGTGGTGAAATAAGACAAGAAAAATAAAGTTATACAGATTGGAAAGGAAGAAACAAAACTGCTGTTTCTACAGATGACATGATATCTATGTAGAAAATCCTAAAGATTCCACATAAAACAGGCAAACAACTGAAAAAAACTTGAAACTGGTTAGTGAGTACAGCAAGGTCACAGGATACAAGTTCTGTGCATAAAACATCAATTGCTTTTCTACATATCAGCAAATGAATATTTGGAATTTTAAAATTTTTAAATACTATTTACAGTATCATGAAAAATGAAATACTTAGATGTAAATCTGCAAAGTATGTTCAGAATCTGTATGTAGAATATTACAAACACTGAAAAAAAGAACATTTTTAAAGGTTAAGTAAATGAAACTTACAGTGATGCCTTGAAAAACTCACAATAGTTTAAGATGTCAGTTTTTCCCACCTTGATCCATAGAGTCAACTCAATCCAAATCCAAATCCCATGAAGCTTATTCTAAAATTTATATGGAAAAACTGTAAGACCTAAAATAGCAGGCAGTGCCTGTGGCTCAGTGGGTAGGGCACCAGCCCCATATACTGAGGGTGGTGGATTCAAATCCGGCCCTGGTCAAACTGTAACAAAAAACAGCTGGGTGTTGTGGTGGGCACCTGTAGTCCCAGCTACTCCAGAGGCTGAGGTAAAAGAATCACCTAACCAGGGCTCCTCAAACTTTTTAAACAGGGGGCCAGTTCACTGTCCCTCAGACCATTGGAGGGCCGGACTGCGGGCCCTGGGATGAGTCGGCTGCTAAGCAGGACGGGCAGTGGCAGCAAAAACACTTGGTGGGCCAGATATATGTCCTAGGCGGGCCACATGTGGCCCACGGGCCGTAGTTTGAGGACACCTGGCTAAGCCCAAAAGCTGGAGGTTGCTGTGAGCTATGATGCCATAGCACTCATCTGAGGGTAATAAAGTGAGACTCTGTTTCTAAAAAAAAAGAAAAGAAAAGAAAAAGACCTAAAATAGCCACATAATAATGAAAATAGAGAAAAAGGAACGTGGAGGGCTGACATTACCCCAATTTAAAGGCATACGCTACTCTCTACTTTCATTCAAGATAGCATGATATTTGTGAAAGAATTGGCACATAAGTCAATGGCAGGAAATAAAATACAACATAAATATATTCAACTAATTTTTGACAAAAGATGCAAAGGCAATTCAGTAGAGAAAATACAGTCTTTTTAACAAATGATGCTGAAACAACAGGGCATCCATATGCAGTGTGCGTGTGTGTACATAAAACTCACAACCTACACAAAAATTAATTCCAAACAAATATAGACATTAATATAAAATGCAAAACTTAAAATTCTATAAGAAAACAGGTTCAGTGATTACCATTTAGATACAAAACAAAAATTCAAAGCATGAAAGAAAAATTAGACAATTTGGGTATTACTAAAATTAAAAACTTTCTCCTGTGAAGTATATTGTTAATAGAAGTAAAAGAAAATCCACATACTTGAAAAAAATATTTGTGAATCACACACTGTATCTGATAAAGAACTTGATCTAGAATGTATAAAGAACTCTTAAAACTCAGCAAGAAGAAAATAAACAATCAAAACATGAGCAAAGTATCTACTTAACACCCATGGGTCTCTACACATAAGGATGTGAATGTGAAATGATGTTCGACATCAAATGTCATTGGGTAAACGCAAATTGAAACAACGAGATAGTAACCTCACTGCACAGCTGCTGGGGTAGCTAAAACTACAACAAACTGACAACATTAAATGCAGGTGAGGATGCAGAACAATAGGAACACTTATTCCTGGCTGTAAGGAATGAAAACAGATTCAGCTATGTGGGAAGACAACTTGGCAAAGTTTTCATTTGCATTTTTTTTTTTTTGAGACAGAGCCTCAAGCTTTCCCCCTGGGTAGAGTGCTGTGGCATCACAGCTCACAGCAACCTCCAACTCCTGGGCTCAAGCCAGTCTCCTGCCTCAGCCTCTCAAGTAGCTGGGACCACAGGCGTCTGCCACAACGCCAGGCTATTTTTTTTTTTTTTGGTTGCAGCCATCATTGTTGGTTGGTGGGACTGGATTCAAACCCACCACCTTAGGTGTATGTGGCTGGCGCCTTAGCCACTTGAGCCACAGGCTCCCAGCCCAAGTCTTCTATCTTTTTTTTTTGAGACGGAGCCTCAAGCTGTCCCCCTGGGTAGAGTGCCATGGCATCACACTCACAGCAACCTCCAACTCCTGGGCTCAAGCGAGTCTCCTGCCTCAGCCTCCTAAGTAGCTGGGACTACAGGTGCCCGCCACAATGCCTGGCCATTTTTTGGTTGCAGCCATCATTGTTGTTTGGCGGGCCCAGGCTGTGGATTCGAACCCACCACCTTAGGTGTATGTGGCTGGCGACTTAGCCGCTTGAGCCACAGGCGCCGAGCCCCAAGTCTTCTATCTTAAGAATTAAAATCCAGGCTCGGTGTCTGTGGCTCAAGTGGCTAAGGCGCCAGCCACAAACACTTAAGGTGTCAAGTTTGAATTCAGCCTGGGCCCACCAAATAACAATGATGGTTGCAACCAGAAAATAGCCAGGAGTTGGAGGTTGCTGTGAGCTGTGATGCCACAGCACTCTACCCAGGGGGACAGCTTGAGGCTTTGTCTCAAAAAAAAAAAGAATTAAAATCTTAAAATCTAGCCAAAAGTTACTTCTTTAATTTCAAACAAACTCTCTAGTCACTTTAGAGAAATGATGACCAGCTGCTTTCTGTTATACTACCTGTGATGTGTGAACATCTGCAAGGACTTGACCTATAATAAGTACTCCAGGTGGTGCCTGTGGCTCAAAGGGGTAGGGCGCCAACCCCATGTGCTGGAGGTGGTGGGTTCGAACGCAGCCCTGGCCAAAAACTGCAAAAAAAAATAAGTACTCCATGAATGCTTGTTGAATGAGCACATGATGAATGAACCAGATCACATGAATACAGAGGAATACCCTGCCTTACTGTCTCAGTCCCTGTCAGATCTTTCATCTTGTCCTACTCCCACAGGTTTTCTGCTCCCCAGAGCCACCTGCCAAGACCTCTACCCCAGAAGATTTCATCCGAATGACCAAGGGTATCACTATGGCCACAGCCAAGGCAGTTGCCGCTGGCAATTCCTGTCGCCAGGAAGATGTCATTGCCACAGCCAATCTGAGCCGTCGTGCTATTGCAGACATGCTTCGGGCGTGCAAGGTAGAAATCTGGTAGTGAAGCAGCTTTGGAGAATAACATTGTGTGGGAGAAACTGTAGGGATTGGGGGGCCTAGAGCTCTTTGGGAACATAAAGCTGACATCTTACTCTGGGGACAGGAAGCAGCTTACCACCCAGAAGTGGCCCCTGATATGCGGCTTCGAGCCCTGCACTATGGTCGGGAATGTGCCAATGGCTACCTGGAACTCCTGGATCATGTGCTACTGGTAAGAGAGGGAGCTGCTGGCTCGGCGCCTATGGCTCAACCGGCTAAGGCGCCAGCCACATACACCTAAGGTGGCAGGTTCGAATCCCCAGCCCGGACCCGCCAAACAACAATGATGGCTGCAACCAAAAAATAGCCGGGCGTTGTGGCGGGCGCCTG
>CAUYTI010158939.1:0-22470 GCA_963575145.1 Galago senegalensis | reverse complement strand
ACCACAGGTGCCCGCCACAATGCCCGGCTATTTTTTGGTTGCAGCCGTCATTGTTGTTTGGTGGGTCCGGGCTGGGGATTCGAACCCGCCACCTTAGGTGTACGTGGCTGGCGCCTTAGCAGGTTGAGCTATAGGCGCCGAACTGCTTTGTTCTTTAATTTTTGAATTTTAGCCTAATTGATAGGCATTATTTTGAAGGAAAAAGCATATTTGATATTTATTAGATACCCATAGTGTGCTATATGACTTTTTTTTTTTTTTTTAGACAGAGTCTTACTCAGTCGCCCCAGGTATAGAGTGCTATGGCATCATAGCTCACAGTAATCTGAAATTCTTGGGCTCAAGTGATTTTCTTGCCTGAGCCTCCCTAGTAGCTGGGACTACTACACCTATACCACCACTCCTGGCTAATTTTTCTATTCTTAGTAGAGATTGGATTTCACTCTTGCTCAGGCCAGTCTTAAACTCCTGAGTTCAAGCAGTTCACCTGCCTCAGCCTCCCAATGTGCTAGGACTACAGGTGTGAGCCACCACTTTTATAGTTATTTTCAGCAAAGGCTTCCAGGGTCTGCATAGATATATATGTAAGTTAGAGGTCTTACCATTTAAACACGTGAAATGTACCATTCCTGCCTTTTCTCATTACCAATGAATATTCAACACAGGCATGATGACACACACCTGTGATCCCAGCTGCTCAGATACCTGAGGTGGGAGGCTTACGGGAGCCCAGGAGTTGGAGGTTACAGTGAGCTATGACTGTGCTACTACACTGCTGTGGGCCAGGCCAGAGAATGAGAATTTGTCTCTCTGCCCAAAAAAAACAAAAATAAAAATGAAATTTAGAAGATCTGGTCTATGTCCAGAAGAAGCTGTGCAGTTGAGTAGATAAGGCAAATATTATAAAACAAACATGGTTAATGTGGTATTTGCTATTTTCTTAAACAAGTAACTATAAAAATTTAGAATAAAAGATAAAAACTCACTGAATTCTTACGTTAGGTGAACATCAAAGCAACTTAATAGATCAATTGTATTATAAGCGTGTTGTCACCCTTTTATTCCCATAAAAATCTGTTTTAAATAAAATATATGAAAAAAGTACTGGACTTTATGACTTTGGGCTGAGCTAAAAACAGATCTTTTATGATTCCCTTTCTTTTATTAAGTCTACAAAAATTCTGGGAACATAAATTCTTCATCCATGGACATGTTATATTCAACTTTAAATTTCCCCTCTTAATGTGACATACCTTATTTTGGACACCATGTCCTTGGTAATACTGGAGTAGCCTTACAGTTACTAATTCTCATTCCTTTGCGTATTTATCTTTCAGAATTTTCCATATATAGTATTTCTCCATCAAGAAATATAATCTTTAAGCATTTTTTATCTTTATAATAAGTAGGATTATATTTCTATGAGGATTTAGCTCATAAGACCCTTTTCTGTTTTTGTCTTTTCTGAATTTGCTTTCATAGGAATTATTTTTGCATTGAGGACAAATTTACATCTTAGTTCTTAACTCTTTTTTGACCAAGTTCTTAAAATTTCTTGGTTACAGCCCCCATTGGCAGGCCACTCGTACTATAAAACCTCTGAATCTTGTAGACTTTTCTACAGTACTGAAATTTATGGTTTTCACTGATCCAGTGCTTGTGTTCTGAGATGTTTCTGGAAAGTAAACATTGTAATTCAAGTGGGGGGAACGAAGCCCTCCTAAGAGTGGCTGAGCAAAGTGGAGGAGGGGGAATTTTTATATGTCTTATAAATTCTGCTTTCTAATGAGCATTTGTTTTAAGAAGAAGAAAGAAGTTTCTGTTTTAGAAGTTTAAAAAAATCTCTGTCCTCTAGCTATGCTCTTTCTGAGCACTCTTCCTGCATACAATTCCTATTAAATATAAAGTGATAATTTTATCACCTAATCACCTTCTTGCCCTTTAGCTGAGTTTTCATAAATTATGATTAAAAGTTAATTAGCTGTATCAATTGCATTCATTATTGTTTGGAAGAAAGCAAGGAAATGAACTTGGGTCAATCAGATTAAGTTTGAATTGTTGGTTTTCCACCTGCTATTATAGCTTATGTGTTTTGAGTAAGCTGGTTTATTCTCTCAGTTGTAACCAAGGTTAACATGAAAATTAAATTATATACCCTAAGTACAGCATCAAAACATAGTTGTAATAAATAATATCTAGTTGCAGTAATGATAGTACTGGAAGTTATGATTTTTAGCACTAGTTTTCAAAACAACTGTAATTTCTAGTTGTGTTTGCTAGGAAAAGTAATTAATATAGATCTCCCTTTAAGGTTTATACATGAGGTGTCCAACTTTCCAGAATGAAAAATTTGTAAATATTAGTGAGGATATTTTTAAAATCATGAATATGTTTGTATAAAATCTTATGAAGGAATAAAAATTGAATAATACATACTTTAAAAAGGTTTTGGGGGGTGGGAAACACATTATAATACCTACTGGTACTGTGTGAAGTACCTATATGAATTATTATTTTTTAATTCTTATGATAACCCTGTAAGGGAGGTACCTATACTACTTCTATTTCTAGTGAAGTAACTGCTTAGGGCATGCAGTTAATAAGTCAGGCATCCTCAAAATACGGCCTGTGGGCAGCCCGCCTAGGTCATTTATCTGGTCCACCGGGTGTTTTTGCCGCTGCTGCCTGTTCTGCTTAGCAGTCAACTCATCCTGAGGCCCACAATCCGGCCCTCCAGTAGTCTGAGGGACAGTGAACTGGCCTCCTGTTTAAAAAGTTTGAGGACCCCTATAATAAGTGATAGAGGCAGTATTCATACCTATCTAATTTCAATGTCTCCCACTCCTAACTTACCAGATGATTATTTTTTTAATCATCTGCTTTAAAAAATTTTTTTTATTAAGTCATAAACACATTGATCATGTATACATTAATGCATTTATGGGGTACAGTGTGCTGATTTTGTATACAATTTGGAATGCTTACATCAAACTAGTTAATATATCCTTTACCTCATTTACTTATTGTGTTAAGACATTTGTACTCTACACTTAATAGATTAGGCATGTACCCTTGCAATATGCACCATAGGTGTAGTCCCACCATCTACCCTCCCTCCATCAAATTATTTTTATTTTTTTATTTATTTATTTTTTTTTAAAGCCACAGTATTTTATTTTTAGCTTTTTTTTTTTTTTTTTTTTACAGTTTCTGGCCAGGGTTGGGTTTGAACCTGCCACCTCTGGTATATGGAGCTGGTGCCCTACTCACTGAGCCACAGGCTTAAAAAATTATAACAGACTATAGTGTATATTGTTCTGTGAAACCTAATTCAGTTCCAAATTTTCGATTTTTGATCCAGTCACTATATTATGAAAAACATATGAGTTGTTACACCTGGGGTTTACTCCCAGTGGAAGAAATGTGAGTATTACATGGATAGAGGGTTTTGTAAATGCAGAGTACCTGCAATAAAAAGAAAATTCTACTGTTTTTCCAACCTAGAGCTTATTCATAAGTGGTACTTACTACTTGGATTCATTAAGTACCAGCAGTACAAAATAACAATTATTAAATTGGTGGGTAGGAATGTGGTATGAAAGCCCTCTGTAGGTCATTTTTGGAATATTAATCTTGATATAATAATGATGATGATGGTAGTTAATATTTATTGGTCATTTACTTCGTTTTGGGTACTTTTCATGGATTACCTTGTTTAATCCTTTCAACAGTCCTAAAAAGGTAGTACTATTATTATCTTCATTTTATAGTTCATTAATCTAACACAAGGTTATGCAGCTATCTAGGGCTTCGTAGTAGCAATAAAACCAGATTATGAACCCACCTCCATGTTATTTCCACCTCTCATAAAAGACAGCAGAATTGGAAACTAGAAGTACTGAAATTACAGAACTTTTTATAGTGAATTTTCCTTATGAGTGTATATTATTTTTTCCTATAGGTTCACAATATTCTTGCAGAAATGGTGATGGGGGGAATGGTACTGGAGACCAACATGAATGAGATTGTTACGCAAATTGATGCACAAAATAAACTGGAGAAATCTGAGGTAAGAATGGAAGACGCTCTAGTTAAGGAAGGCTCTAAGCATGACCATAAATATGCATGACTTGTAGCTTTCACTGTTTGTCCTTCAGTATCACCCTGTAGGTATAACCAATATGCTTATTCAGTTTTAAAAGAAATGGAATATATACATTTTAGTGTGTTAAATGTTTTGTGACTACTACTTACCAAATAGCTTTGTGTATGCTTCTTTTAGACACAGTTCTAGCTGCTTTGGGTAATAAACTTCCGAATTCTTATTACTTAAAAAAAAATTATATATTAGAATAATGGAACCTAATACTTGCTTTGTAAAACTAAAGTAAGCAATTTTCAGGGAAATCCTGTATACAACTGATACTTTAAAGATAAGTAAATTTAGGGTTACACAACCATTTCTGGAAGGAGAAAATGGAATTCTGATGAGGAAGCAGTATTTTAAGTTAAAATAAATGCTTAGCAAGTCTGAGTGTACATTCAAAAAAGAAATAACAATACCTTAATCATTTAATACTGGCTCTTTCTCAAAGGTCACTGAGAAGTTAGTTAAGTCACATTTTATACATGGATGGATACATATATATTCATGGTGTTTCTTGCATTCCATGAGGGCAATATTTGGTTTGTTATACTTGGCTAACTTGTGCTGTTTAGATTCAACCTTAAATTGGGTAAATGAGGCCAACCAGCACTTAAGCAGTTTGTAAAACCCAACTTTAGAATTTTAGCAACTCTGCCCTGAAGCTAGGCTGAATATCAGCAGTAGGTGCTATAGCTGAGCCCCTCAAATTCGCATTGCTTGGGTTCTTTATTACCATCAAACATGAATAGTCTTGTTATCTTATTCAGCACTGTACTTGTTTGAGGATACACTTACATTTAATATTTACAGTCGTAACTAAGATTGGAAAAGACAGATTTTATTTATAATTATTAGTTTAAGCACAGATGTTTCGTTGATTTAAAGTAAATATTACTGTGAAAGCAGCAAGGTATTAAGACTATACTGGCATTAATTTACAGCAGGTGAGTTCTGAAAAATTTATACTCTTGGTATGTTAAAGGATTAATTTAACATTAATTCAGTACTCATTTGGATCGAAGGAAATCTGAAAACTGAGGGTTTGAAACAGTTGAAAATTTCTGTAAAAACATTTTCTAATGTGCTATTTTAAATTTAAAATGGTCTTGACTTTCTCCTTACTTCAACTTGCCATCCCTATTGGTTTCCCAAAGGAGATGCTTGTAATGGTGATGAAGAGCTCTGACTCTCTTAAGTAACTATATATTTGGGGTATTCTATAGCCCATTTTTAAAATACTGGTTTTCGAAAGGAGAAAAGAAACTTAAACTAGGTTTATAGAGAAAATTTTATTTTAGGACAAGGAAAAGGACTCAGTATTATTTAGTATAGCTGACTTGCAATATGTTACTTAGTACAGAAAAGATTTACTAGAAATCCTTAACTATAGTCTTTAAAGTCTTAAAATGATAACTTAAAATGTAAGTGATTTGTTAAACATTGCTTTACAAAACTGTATGGTTATAGATTGTAAATGCCAAGAGGCAACCAATGGCATTGGTTCATTGATAATAGGTCTAAAATGAATGGCTATCTGGTAGTTTGTGAATTCTATGTAATCACTTGTAAAAATACATTGACCACTTGACTGGAATTTTCACATTTCCAGGATCTTACCTCCTTCCATCAGTGGTGTCCCTTCTTTTTATTTTACTCCTTAGTATGCTACATATAATGCTTAAAAAGTCACGAAAGGCCTATAATAATTGCATAATGGGTATTTGCTTTTTAATTGTCCAATAATTATGAAGTATTTTTTTTTTTTACCTATAAAGAGCATTAAAATGCGGCATTGGCATTTTTAAAGGAAATTGTTCTAAGAATACAAAAAGTTAAAGTCGTTTCACAGAAGCAACGCTATTTAAAATGGTTTAGAATATGGGTGAACACTTCTATTATTTCCCACCGATTATCTGGTGACATGTATAATCATTTGTTCTCTGCTGCCCAATTAGTTTTCCTTTTTGTCCTTTATAAGAAAGTATATTTTAAATGTAATTGGGGATAAACCACAGAATTACACATCTATCAGTGTTTTTCTATGTGTGATATCTACTAATATTTTAAATAGGATTTCAAGTAAAAGTAAGGCCATTTAATCCTGATCATATTTTAAGAACATTATTGAAAATTATATTGACTCTGTAATTTTTCAGCCATTTTCATACAGTTTTAGCATGTTGGGAAGGCTGCCAGCTTTATTGCAGACACTTTGAAGTGTTAAAGGTTTTCATAAATGTTTCATTTCATGTTATTTCAACTGGTTATATCTGTAAGATATAACTCTGCAGAATAATTCAAAATTATTTGAAAGTATAAACTTTTTATTAATCTCTTACTAAATTTTTATTTAAATTTATCATATAAACAAAAAAATCCAAGAAAGACCTAAATAGAATCTAGGATTTCATGGTTGATGTTAGCATGTTTTAGCAATTCATATACATAATATTTTAGAAATACCATTTATCTTCCAAAAATCAGCTTGGACATAATTAAAATACAGCTTTTAAAATATAATAAGGATTTATCTTGGTACTTTGTCAGAAAACAAAAATTTTATTATTTTGGCTAAAGGTAGAACATTTCTGATAATAGAAAAAACAAACCAGTTTAATTCTCAATACTTGTGTAGAAGGAAAAATCTCCCAATTCTTAAAGAGAAGAAAAGATATCCTCTGAATGTATTGTCACCTATTATTGTGATGGAAAAATGGTTTACTGTAACACTGGGGTCTTGGGAGCGAGGGTTTAAGCTGGGAGGTTGGTGGGATTTGGGGAAAGTATAAGAGGCACCCAGGAATCTGCCTGAGAATAAAAGGACTCCCTGGGGGTGGAGGTAGAGGGGAGGGGTTGGGAGACTTTTTAGCTTTAATGCATTTCATGTTATTCTTAAGATGGATAAATGAGTCTGAATTTAGTCAACTACTTTTTAAAAGTCAGTCCTCTTTTTTTCCGAACATCCTGATCTTTCTAGCTCTTTCCATTCTTCTCTCTTACAGACCTTTATCTTTCAGTCTCCCAGACAGGACAGGTAGACAAGGTATTGCTGACTTTGAGAAAAATGTACTTTAACAAAGGGAAAGCAAAATGATGTCAAAGGCAATTAATTATTTAGGCCAGACTCAAAAATTCTTTGTGTTACTGAACCCATATAGTCCCTGTAGCCGATTTCCATTCTAGTTTCTCCTTGTAGTTTCTTCATCTTTTATTGGACTTAGTGTATTTTACTAGTATATCATCGATGTCATGTTTGTTCTGTTTTGTCTGTCTGCATTGTAAGAGGAGAGTTTCAGTTTTTTGTTTGTTTTTTTAAAAAACATTGTCATGTAACTGACAAATTGCATTTGTAGAAATGACAATTTATTTTGTATATAAAAACTTAAGAGTTTATTTTGAGCATCATGTAGCAGAACCAATCTTAATTTAACTCTCACAGAAATTTTTTTCTGTCTCTAAATTAGGATTCTAATTAAAATTGCCTGCTGGGTTTTAGAAACTGTGACTTTAAAAAACCAAAAGTTGAACCTTTGGAGTTTTGCATACAAAGTGGGAAAGAGTGAAGGCTTAGAATAGTGACTGCTAAACAGTACTTTTCCTCCCATAAATGGTTTTCAGTTCCAAAATCTTAACAGAATTGCTTTTACATTTTTGATTCACAAGTGCATATTAACAGTGGCCAACATAAAGTAAGACCTGAAATTTTCTAAAACTAGAATTAAATGTTCAAACATGGAATTAAATATACTGACCAAGATACAGTGGGTTTTCACTGTAATAAACCTGACGTCCAAACATGTCATAATCAGATCCAGTAAAATGTTGAATAATATTTTACTCCACATTGAGTAAAAACCCTGGATATTTTGCAAAGAATATTGGCAAATATTGGAAATGTTTTTAATAGACTCGTAGCTTTATACAACTAATTTTTCTTCTGATAGTTCCTGTACATTTTTTCCCACCATAAATTAACTAAATTTTTTACAAGTTTCATGTAGATGATGAAGAGAAACTCTTATGTACAAAACCATTTCAGGAAAAATAAAAATGTTTATGGCTTCTAGTTTAAAATTTTAAAATGAAAATAAATCATTGAGTCCTGTGGAGGGAAAAAAATGTATAAATTTAGATTACCTACCTTGCTAATTAGAAGACTATCCCTGAGAACTTGTCATTACTCTTAGCCACTAAATTACTATTCTCTGGACATGTTTGACAAATCACAACATATAAGTGGCTTTATAGTACCTTACTTTGAGACTGTGGGCTGTATCATGAAGCTGGGTGTACCACTTTTCATCCTTCTATCTGTGTTACTTTATCTCTGGTATGAAAATATATTGAATAATTGAAATCTCTGCCAATTTCTATATATTAAATACTATTTTCTAGCAAAGAACCACTGATCACTAGGATCTGTTAACTTCCATTTCTAGAACTAGTAATTGGCTTTATAAAAAAAAGACTAATATCTATTTTCAAAGAGTAGAGAATAAGAAAAATAGCCCTAAGATACAGATGCTGGAAGGTCAATTCATGAGTTGATTATACTCCTCTGCCCCAACATGCACAAGAATGAGGACCCTTGAGTAATGATCAAACCTCGTAATAGTAGGGCGGCGCCTGGGCTCAGTGAGTAGGCACCGGCCCCATATACCGAGGGTGGTGGGTTCAATCCCAGCCCTGGCCGAACTACAACAACAACAAAAAAATAGCCAGGCATTGTAGCGGGCACCTGTAGGCCCAGCTGCCCCAGAGGCTAAAGCAAGAGAATCACCTAAGCCCAAGAGCTGGAGGTTGCTGTGAGCTGTGATGCCACGGCAATCTACCGAGGGTGACAAAGTGAGACTCTGTCTCTTAAAAAAAAACTCATAATAGTAAACCCATGAATGTCATTAGTCTGCTGTTATTTCTTTCAGATAGGGAAATCCGGTGTTAGAAATTAAAATGGACAATAATCCAGATAAAGTGACTAGTAACTTAGAAGGTTTTTAAATTTTTGAACATTCTAATTTTCATAAATTATAAAGTGTCATAGCTGTTGCTCACTAGAAGATTGTCATCAGCATCACCAATCTGTTTATAATTGCACTAGTAAAGCACTATCTTTAAAGCAAAAAAAAAAGCCAATTATAAACACCCAGATTAAAAGTTATTCTGTCTCATATACAGGAATTAAAATATTAAAATTTTGTTTTGCTCAAAAACATGCCTTCAAAATCTGCCATTATTTTGTTAATGATTTTGAGTCTGAAACCATTTAATATCATGTTTATTAATGTTGCTGCTCTTTCACTTTGCTGTTAGGTCAAAATTTTCAATGTGCATATAGCAACTTCCAGCAGGAAGAGTGGGTAAAGATTTTAGTGTGTACAGATTATTCCAACTACCATCTTATTATGCTGTATTTCGAGCTGGGAAAAAAATATTTTAAGATGGTAGGATGGTATTTTGTGTCTTAGATGAAATAAATAACTAGGTATTTTCCTTTTCCCTTCAAAAAAGTTATTTGCTTATTGCATGAGGAAAAGGGAGCTTTCAGGTTCTTCGAAATATATTTTAGTAATGCTGCTTTTTAAGTTTTGCTTGCACATACTTTGTTTATTTTTGGGTCTGGCAATTTAAAAACAAAATCAAAAACAAATCATACCCATCCATTACTATCTTTGTGATTCAAGTGCTTGAAATTTCCAAGAGTATGTCTGTATAAGTCTTCTATCTGTTTGGCCTCATTTTGGTATACTTGCAGACTTCATTTTGTTTTCTTTCTCTTAATTCTGTTAATTTATTTAATTTCATGGGAGAGAAAACATGACCATTCTTTTATATACTGTACTTCATTCTTTCATCCAGTTCATACTCTTAACTGCTTTGGATTCATGTATTTGTTTTTATGAGTATAGTTGCTGCAGTTTACCTGCTGTGGTGGTGCTTGAGTACGACCTGTAACATAGATGGAAACAAGTTATTTCTCTAGTAGAATTTCATTCTCTTTATTTCTACTTTGTGTCAACCATGTGATCTTAAATCTTTAAGAACTATGTTGGAGTGTCAGAAATATCTTATTTTTACGTTTTATAACATACATATATATTTATATATACATAGTAGTCCCCCCTTATCCATGGGGGGATAGATACATTCCAAGACCCCCAATGACACCTAAAACCACAGATGGTACCAAGCCTTATATACACCATGTTTTTTCATATACACATCTTTGATAAAGTTTTAATTCATAAATTAGGCACAGTGAGAGACTAATAACAACAATGACGAATAATAAAATAGAACAATTCTAACAAATACTATACTAAAACTTATGTGAACATGGTCTCTCTCAAAGTATCTTGTACTCTGCTCACCTGTTCTCAGACTGTGGTTGACCACAGGCACATGAAACCAAGGAAAGCAGAACTGCAGATAAGGGGGAACTACTGTATTACTGACAGATCAGGTAAACTTAATTTCTGTAACTTTTAGTGTTGAAAAAGTTAAAAATTACTAAAAGTTATTTGTTGCTTTGAGTATACCGGAAAAAAAACCTTAACTAAGATGAAAATTATTTTATACCTCTGTGTCGGCAAACTGATTTCCTGATGGCAAATTACTTTTACATCTTATTTCAATAAAAATGTTTCAAACTCTACTTTCATGAAAGTCTCAAAGTGAGGTTTGTTTTATAACTTTTCTGGTGTTGACTCCCTGAGTAACCTAAAGACTTTTTTTTTAATGGACTAAATATATTAACATTGATAGCACATTTAAGCATCTGCTTACCGATCAAGTTCTTATTATAGTTTCTTCACATTTTATATTCTGCAGAATCTGATTTCTTAAACTATTAGTTTAATTGAAACTTAAAGTGCACATTACAGTTGTTTAATTTCCTGTTATTTAAATTCATGACATACTACACAAAAGTATTGAACATGCTTGAGAAATAATTTGATTTTCCTAATTCATTTGCGTGTTCTGGATAGTTCCCATCCTTTGCATGTCTATGGCTTGCCGCTTATGTTTAGAAGAATTGTAGTTTGTCGTACTTAGAAACTTCTTTTGGTGTTACATAATAAGAAGCACATAGATGTGATTTAAATTATATATTGACTATATGTATTCTCATTAGCAGCATACAGTCGACACCATCTTTGTTCACAAAGAAAATTTACTGAAACTTAACAGGATACCTTTTTTATTAATTTTCTTTGCTTTAGTTTAATTTAGTTGTTCATGGTACAGAGTATTATTAAAAAAGGCTTTATAACAATACTGGAAAAACTATGTTCATTTATAAGTTCTGAAATATAGCATCCATTAAAATATATAGACATAGGCATACACTCACATTCTGTTTCACTTTTGCAATAATGAAATTCTTTAATAATTCATGACTTTTAAAATATTTGTATTCAAATATTTTCAATAGAAAAGTATTGTCTATGAAAATTCCAAAATAAAAGAGGAACACATTGGTCTTTTAATTTGAATAATTACAAAATCCTTCTACCTGGACAAATGTTACTACTTCCAGGATGTCTGCAATTTTGTAAAATTTTTGTTCTCTTAGCAGACAACACATTTCCTGGTAAAAGAAAGTCTACAAGATGGTAAACTTCTTTGAACTGTATTCTTCTTTGATCCTAAACCATTCTAAATTTCAGTAGCTAGATCTTTAACTTGAAATGACCAAATTGAATACCCCTTTAAATATGGTAGATGCTGCCCTAATTATTATTTAGTTGTATCTGCACCATTTTTTGCGGGGAGCAGGAGAGAAAAGGGGTATTAAAAAAACTTCATTATTTCAGGTAGGTATACTGTTGAGGTCAAATTTTTAGTTTACATCAAAGCCAACTAACCTCCATTAAATTATAAAAACTTAATTCTCCAGTCTTGTTCACTCTTTAATTGGGTATGGAGTTATTCATCCATATCACCCTTATCATTGCCTGTGGGGACCCTATCTCTTATTACTATTTTACTAATTTTTCTGTTTCCAATTCTGAATTGATAATCCATGCCTTTATTTCACCGCTTAACAATGTTTGTATCCTTTATTCAGCAAATAGTTTACACTGGCCTATTTTGTATCAGTCAAGATTTTTCTCAGGTAACAGCTTTATTATTATTTTTATTTTAATTAACAAAAGAGGTAGGATTACATAAGAGGAAAAAACTAAAATTATGAAAAGGGACTGTAAAATTTGTGTTTCTAATATCACAATTAGATATTAGATTGTGATTTTATATATATAAAACCTAAGCAACACGGAAGTTTTTTTTTGTTACTTAATTATCTACTTTTATACAAAATGATGCCACCAGACTCACATGTGTTTGTTGGCTTTGCTTTATTATACTGCCTGAAGAAAAATTAATGAAATCTAATTGGTTATATAAACTAAATCTTAAATATGAAGGCTGTTGATGTAGCTATTTGAGAAAAATGATATACGTATTTCTTTTATTTTTAAGGGTGCTTATTTTGAAATTATTTCATAAATTATAAATTTTCCTACTCAGAAAGCCAAATATATACTAGTAGTGCTTACTAAAAATTTTAGAATTCATTTCCTTAGGTATACTGTTAAACCTCTTGCAATTATGCTTTCTTTCTCTAAATTTCCACACTCCAAAGCTGAACATATGTTGAATCTACTTCATATGATCAAACATTTTTAACCATTATATTTTAGTGCATGGATGGGTTGTAATGATCTTATAGTTACATCTTTAAGCAGAGCTGTTCTGTTTGGGGTGAGGCTTTACATAAAAGCCTAAATTTTTTTTTTTTAACTTTCTAAAACTATCTTAGAATAGTAGAGTCCCCACAATTTTAAAAACAAATTTTATTGCTTTGAAATGTTTTAAGGGTTTAGCCCTGAGTAAAGAAAATAAACATGCATCATCTGTTACTTTCAGTTTATTTCAGTATACATTGATAATAAATGCCATTTTAAAAGCCAAAAAATAATCTATCATGATTGTTGCAAGAGATGTTCAATCAAGAGACTAATGTGAATGCTGCTTTATGCTTATGTCATACGCCAGTTAAATCAAGATGTAGCTGAAGATTTAGGCTCTGTCCCGTGAATCTTGTGCGGTAGTACACATTAAGTTGTATTTAAATCTTCACATTGTTACCATTGCATGTATTCACTGTATTCTTCAAATGTGTCACAGTTTTCTCTTTCTAGTTTAGTATTTAAAGTAACCATCCCATACAAATTCAAACTACCATCTGGTCTCTGAAGTTGTTATATGAAAATCTTTTATCATTGTCTTCCATTATAAGTGTTTTTTGATGAGCTGCACCTGAGTTGTACATTTTCTTTTTCTTTTATTTGCTTCTGTATACAGGCTGGCTTAGCGGGAGCTCCAGCCCGTGCTGTTTCAGCTGTAAAGAATATGAATCTTCCTGAAATCCCAAGAAATATTAACATTGGTGACATCAGTATAAAAGTGCCAAACCTGCCCTCTTTTAAATAAAAAATTCAAAAGGCCATTCCCAGGTAAAATCCAGGGGGAAAAGTTATCTAGTTACCATGCAGTTGTTTACCAAAAATAGAGAAGGAGAGTCTTAACTTTTGCTCTTGGATTTAAGTCAAGGTACTGTATAGAAATTATGTAAAATCAGTATGGAAGTTCAATATCACTTTTCTTGCTCAGTGATTTTAAAGACGTTGAGTAGTTCCTGTGTGTATGTTTTTTCTTTTCTAAACGGTATTCCTATGGCCACCTAAGGCATGCCTGTATGTGTTGGCTTCTACAGTATTTCAAAAAATGTTTGGGATATTTCTTTAATTATGACAACCCTAAATGTTGGTGTTTTATATAGATCACAAGTGCAGCTTTCCTTCATTTATTCTGCTATTTGTTACACAATTGTTACTTAAAAAAAACAAGTATGTGTTGCGTGAAAACATTATGACCTTTTTCTCTTAGTTTAAATAAACTCCAAGGTAACTGGAAAAAAAAAATTCTATACAAATAGCATCTCAAGATATAAAACAGAAGCAGAATGAGGTTAGAATATTCCTCCTTGGAAAAATGATCAGTTTCAGTTCTGAGAGGAAAACATACAAGAGAGGCCTGAAATATCTCGTAGAAACGGGAAGCAAGGACGCTACTGCAGTCTGTTAGTCTGTCAAATGGACCCAGGAGCCAAGTTGAAGAGGCTTCCGCTGGCCAAAGCTAAGTCAACATAACTTCAATAACGAAAATAATTCTAATGAACTAAAATACATTCACTACATTTAAATCCGTGAGTTGATAATAATATTAATAAAACAAAACAAAAACACAAAGCCAGTCACCGTTAGAGTATGCTACAGAACTCATACTGAAAACTGGTAAACAAAGGGGTAAAAACAAGCACTTATCCTGCTTTTCCTTTCACACACTACAAAATAGTGAGGGAAAAGAGAACAGATCAGTTATCCAGACCTGGGGGTGAAGGAAGAAAGTGACTGCATTGGGACAGCACAGCGGAGTTTTTGTGGGAAACACAAATGTTACTCTTAAAGCAGTGGTGATTATATGAGTCTATAAATATGTCCAATTTCATGGAACTGTAGACACAAAAATCAATTGCACTGTATGTTAATTTCAAAAATAAAATTTTAAAAAATTGATAAACCCCCCCCACATGAATTTCTAAGTATATAAAAAAAATTAAGTCAACAAGGGAAACTTCTCTTTTTGGAATTATTTCAGTTAATAATGAAGGAATGAAAATATCAACATTTATAACATCCAGTGAAATTACACATGTAGACACTGATTATTTTAGGTTCCTAACATGAAAAAAAAGGGCCAGTTGTGTGGCTCATGCCTGTAATCCTAGCACTGTGGGAGACGGAGGCAGGTGGATAGCTTGAGCCCACAGATTCAAGACCAGGCTGATCAAAAAGTGAGAACCTGTCTCTACTAAAAATAAAAAAAAACTGGCTCAGCGCCTATAGCTCAACCGGCTAAGGCGCCAGCCACGTACACCTAAGGTGGCAGGATCGAATCTCCAGTCCAGACCCACCAAACAACAATGACGGCTGCAACCAAAAAAATAGCTGGGCATTGTGGCGGGCGCCTGTGGTCCCAGCTACTTGGGAGGCAGAGGCAAGAGATTCACTTGAGCCCAGGAGTTGGAGGTTGCTGTGAGCTGTAATGCCATGGCACTCTACCCAGGGGGACAGCTTGAGGCTCTGTCTCAAAAAAATAAATAAATAAATAAAATAAAATAAAATAAAAAAACTGAGGTAAGAAGATCGTTTGAGCCCAAGAATTGGAGGTTGCTATGAGCTATGACACCACCAGGGTGACAGCTTGAGGCTCTGTCTCAAAAAAAAAAAAAAAGTAAACATAGCTACTTGATGACATTGAGGGAATACTGTTAATTTTTAACTTACTATTAATTGGACTGTGGTTCTATGTTCTAAAAGAATCCTTGGCTCAGCACCTGTGGCTCAAGCGGCTAAGGTGCCAGCCACATACACCTAAGGTGGCGGGTTCGAATCACCAGCCCAGCACACCAAACAACAATGATGGCTGCAACCAAAAAATGGCCAGGCGTTGTGGCAGGCGCCTGTAGTCCCAGCTACTTGGGAGGCTGAGGAAGGAGACTCGCTTGAGCCCAGGAGTTGGAGGTTGCTGTGAGCTGTGATGCCAGGGTACTCTACTGAGGGGGATAGCTTGAGGCTCCGTCTCAGAAAAAAAAAAAAAAAAGAATCCTTATCTTTTGAGTGGCGCCTATGGGGTGGCAGGTTCAAGCCTGGCCCCAGAGAAAATTGCAAAAAAAAAAAAAAAAGAATCCTTATCTTTCTTTTTTTTTTTTTTTTTTTTTTTGAGACAGAGCCTCAAGCTGTCCCCCCTGGGTAGAGTGCCGTGGCATTACAGCTCACAGCAACCTCCAACTCCAGGGCTCAAGCGATTCTCTTGCCTCCGCCTCCCAAGTAGCTGGGACCACAGGCGCCCGCCACAACGCCCAGCTATTTTTTGGTTGCAGCCATCATTGTTGTTTGACGGGTCCAGGCTGGGGATTCGAACCCACCACCTTAGGTGTATGTGGCTGGCGCCTTAGCCGGTTGAGCTATAGGCGCCGAGCCGAATCCTTATCTTTCAAGAAAACATATTGAAGTATTTATAGATAAATAAGATACAGAATATGCTTCAGGTGGACCTGGGGGTGTAAAAATAAAACAATAATTATTGAAGCTGGTGATGAACAATTCAGATTCATTTTAGTATTGTAAGTTTACATTTGTAATTTTCTATATTAATACATACATACTTACATAAAAGTATGGGTGGAACCTTAGAAGTGAGCCTGGTTAACCTCCCTCTGGCTATTCCTGACACTCCACCCTAAGGGCAGCCCTTGAAGTTGTCCCCAAGTAACCTCAGAGCTCTTTCTGAACATCCTTGAAAAACACTGTTTGACTCCTCTAAGTTACGTTCTTGAATAAAATATTGCCATGAAAATGCTCTATACGCTATCTTAGCTCCTGTAGAATCTTCCAAAGAACTGAATTTTGGCATTATGCCCTAGGTTTTCACTGACACATGCTCCAAGAAACAGCTTGACCAAAACCACTGTTATTTGCTGCAGGGATGTTGCTGAGACAAACACAGGAGCTCTATAATTAGAGGACAGTCACGTGTTTCAGTGTAGATTAGAAAACTTTCTCTCATACTTGAGGCCAGGGGTTGAGACCAGCCTGGGCAACATGGTGAGACACTGTCTCTAAAAAAAAATTTTAAAAATTAGCCCACTGTGGTGGTACACATCTGTAGTCCTAGCTACTTGGGAGGTTGAGAAGCAAGGATTGTTTGAACTCAGCAGTTTGAGGTTGCAGTCAACCACTATCACACCACTGCACTCCAGCCTGGTCAACAGAATGAGACCTTGTATCTAAAGAATAAATAAATAAAAGAATACATTCTCCCAGTTTTCCATATAACTACCTCCAGAATCTGTTTCTCACTGAAGGGTAAGAGATCTATTTCTTAGAGATAAATACTACCTATCTGATAATCACTTGAAGAAAGGCTCTACAGTAGATAATAATATTGTAGAGAAAGAGACAGTACCCAAATGACAGCAGTTTGGTCTATTTCCACAACATTCTTTCCTTAGGTTATTTTATTCACTTTCAGACTTGGTTCACCAAGTCTTTGAAGATGACTTCTAAACCTATATCTCAAGCCCTAAATAATCCTACTTCTCAGCAACAGACACCTATTTTTACCTACCTGGTCAGAGATGGTCACTGAAGCACTTTACACATCATATGGCCAAAATAAACTCACACTCTTAGCCTCCCAAATTTGCTCGTTCTGGCTCGGCGCCTGTGGCTCAAGTGGCTAAGCGCCAGCCACATACACCTAAGGTGGCGGGTTTGAATCCAGTCTGGGCTTGCCAAACAATGATGGCAAATTTGCTCGTTCTTCTGTGTCCCCCATCTCAATTAAAAATGTTCCTCCTATAGGCTTGGCACCCTTAGCACAGTGGCTAAGGTACAAGCCACATATACCAAGGGTGGTGGGTTTGAACCCGGCCCAGGCCAGCGAAACAACGACAACTGCAACTAAAAATAGCTGGGTGTCATGGCAACCACCTGTAGTCCCAGCTACTTGGAAGGCCGAGGTAAGAGAATCACTAGAGCCCAAGAGTTTAAGGCTGCTATGAGCTGTGATGCCACAGCACTCTACCAAGGGCAACACAGTGAGACTCTGTCTCAAAAAAAAAAAAAAAATGCTCCCATAAAACCTATTATTCAAGCTACAAGCTGCTCAAGATACTGTGAAGAAAAGTAAAAGGCAAGCCACGGGTCAAAGAAAATATCTCCAAAACTACATACCTGATAAAAAATTTGTTTTCAGAATGCATAAGGAACTCTTAAAACTATGTAAGAAAACAACCAATAAAAAAATGAGCAAACGATTTGGAAACTTCACAGAAGTTATGGGAATGGCAAATTAGCACATGAAAAGATACTCAACATCTTGGTGACAAACTCAGTCACCAGAGAATGGCAAATCAACACCACAATGATATGCATGATATGCACTAGACATCCACAGAATAGCAAATAATGGTGATGGTTCAAAGGTATACATATTATTTCAAAACTTATCAAATTGTATATTCAAATATGAACAGTTTATTGTACGCAAATTATACCTCTACAAAGCTATTTAAAGAAAAAAGAAAGACAATACCAGCTGAGCAAGGTGGCTCATGCCTGGAATCCTAGAAGTCTGGGAGGCTGATGTGGGTGGATTGCTTGAGCTCATGAGTTCCAGACCAGCCTGAACAAAGAGCGAGACCCTGTCTCTACTAAAAATAGAAAAACTGGGCCAGGTGAGGTGTCTCACACCTGTAATCCAAGCACTCTGAGAGGCCAAGACGGGTGGATTGCTGAAGCTCAGGAGTTCAAGATCACCCTAAGCAAAAAGCAAGACCCCGTCTCTACTAAAGCAGAAAGAAAACTGAGGCAAGAGGCTCACTTGAGCCCAATAGTTTAAGGTTGCTGTGAGCCACAGCACTCTACCGAGGGCAACAAAGTGAATGTACTCTACCCAGGGTGACAGCCTGAGACTCTGTCTCAAAAAAAAAGAAGAAAAAAAGAAAAACTGAAGCAAGAGGTTTGCTTCAACCCAAGAGTTAGAGGTTGCTGTGAGCTATGACGCCACCGCACTCTATCCAGGGTGACAGCTTGAGACTCAGTCTCAAAGGAAAAAGAAAAAAAAGAATGACAATACCAAGTCTTGGTGAGGTTATAGAACAAATAGAATTTTATATCTTGCAAAATGATACAGCCATGTTGGAAAACAGTTTACCAATTTCTTAAAAAGTTAAACACACAGGGCAGCGCCTGTGGCTCAAGGAGTAGGGCACTGCCCCATATACCAGAGGTGGTAGGTTCAAACCCAGTCTCAGCCAAAAACTGCAAAGAAAAAAAAAAAAGTTAAATACACACTTCCCAAAGACCCATCAAGTCCACTCCTAAGCATTTGCCACTCAAAAGAAATGAAAACACACATCTAACAAAGACTTAACTCACATGTTCATAAAAGTTGTATTCATACTGGCCAAAAAAAGGTATAAAACAAAAAAAAAACCCAACTGCCCATCAACTGGTGAATGGACAAATAAACAGTGACAATGGCATATAATGATATGTTCTTCAGCAATAAGAAAGAACTATCAAAGGCAGGGCACAGTGGCTCACACCTATAATCCTAGCACTCTGGAAGCCTGAGGCAGGTGGATTGCCTGAGCTTAGGAATTTGAGACCAGCCTGAGCCAGAGCAAGATCTCATCTCTACAAGTAGAGTTAGAGGTTGCTGTGAGCTATGATGACATCAGGGCATTATACCCAGGGCGAAAGAGTGAGACTCTGTCTCAAAAAAAAAAAAAGAAAGAAAGAAGTTATATATAACAACATGGAGCCGAATATGGTGGCTCACCCTGTAATCCCAACACTTGGGAGGCTGAGGCAAGAGAATCACTTAAGCCCAAGAATTTGGGGTTGCTGTGAGCCACAGCACTCTACCAAGGGCAACAAACTGAGACTGTCTCAAGGAAAAAAAAAAAAAAAAAGGCACTAAATTAAAAAAAAAAAGAACTGGGCTTGATGCCTGTGGCTCAAGTGCCTTAGGCGCCAGCCACATACACCTAAGGTGGCAGGTTCAAATCCAGCCCAGGCCCACCAAACAACAATAATGGCTGCGACAAAAAAAAAAAAAAAAAAAAAAACATAGCCAGGCACTGTGGCGGGAGCCTGTGGTCCCAGCTACTTGGGAGGCAGAGGCAGGAGACTCGCTTGAGCCCAGGAATTGGAGGTTGTGAGCTGTGATGTCAGTCACTCTACCCAGGGGGACAGCTTGAGGCTCTGTCTCAAAAAAAAAAAAAGAACTGCATACCTAAACCACTGTTTTGGCCCTTTGGAGACCATTCACCAGCAATATCACCACTTGGATTAAGCAGCATTATACGAAGCAATTTTTTTTTTTTTTTGAGACAGTCTTACCATGCTGCCCTCCTTAGAATGCCATCACAGCTCACAGCAACCTCAAACTCTTGGGCTTAAGCGATTCTCTTGCCTGAGCCTCTGAAGTAGCTGGGACTACAGGCACCCACCACAATACCCAGCTATTTTTTTGTAGCAGTTGCCATTGTTTAGCTGGCCTGGGGCAGGTTCAAACCTGCTCACTCTCAGTGTATGTGGCTGGAGCCATAACCACTGTGCTCCGGGTGCAGAGCCTGTAAGAACAATCTTTTTAAAAACCTGCAACATGTATCTGATTTTATGGACACTTTGCTTCCCGGCTTTTTGGCTAAGATCAAGTGTGATTTTATGGATGCCATGAATCTGGAAATTGAACTTTATTTTCTTCTTCACTTTGCTCCAGAAAACTCAGAGCCAGATATGGAACCAACTTTCAGTAATTGTGCAAGACTCTTTAGTTTATGGATTAATTTTGCCACTGGATTAATTTTATTCTTCTTATCTCATCTCTTCTGTCTTAATTTCTTTATTTTAATCCCCTAGGCTGTATATATGTATGTACGTATATGTATATCTTAACAAGAGGTGGGAATTAAAAGGCTATTTGATGGCTACTTTTTAACTTAAAATGTATTGTGTGCTTTTTATGTGCCAGGCATTGTTCTAGACTTTTTACAACGACACAGAGGTTAAACTACCGTTATTTCTTTTTTTTTTATTGAGACAGAGTCCCACTTTGTCAGGCTCGACAGAATGCCGTAGCATTCACAGTAACCTCAATCTCTTGAACTCAAGAGATTCTCTTGCCTCACGCTCCCTAGTAGCTGGGACTATGGCCCCCGCCACAACACCTGGCTATTTCTTTTTGTTTGTTTTGTTTTTAGCAAGCCTGGGCCGGGTTCAAACCCACCAGCCCTAGAGCATGTGGCCGGCACCCTAACCACTGAGCAATGGGTGCCCTACTACTGTTATTTTTATATAAAGATGAGGAATCTGACGCTCAAAGAGATTATTACTTGCATATGATCTCACAATTTATACTTGACAGAGCCGGATTCAAATTCCACCTAACCCATTTCACACATGTGTATGTGCAGGCTATCATGGAAGCAAATAAGGTAGAACAGAGGAAGGATAGGAGAGAGCAGGAAAAGCCCTCCCTCAGGATGTAATGTCTAAGCAAATTCTTAAAAGGAGCTTGTCACAGAGCAAGGAGAAGGCCAGGCACAGTGGCGTAGGGACTCACAACTGTACTCCTAGTACTCTGAGAGGCCGAGGCAGGTGGATTGCCCTGAGATCACAGACTCAAAACCAGCCTGAGTAAGATCGAGACTGCATCTCTAAAAACAGCATTGTGGCGGGCACCTGTAATCCCAGCTTCTTGGGAGGGTGAGGCAAGAGAATCACTTGGGCCGAAGAGTTGGAGGTTGCTGGGAGCTATAATGCCATGGCACTCTACTGAGGGTGACAAAGTGAGACTCTGTCTCAAAAAAAAAAAAAAAAAAAAGAGAGCAAGGAGAAAACATTTTGGAGAAGAAGAGAAATCAAGTATAAAAACCCAAAGCAAAGAGAGAACCTAAGTTCTGGGAATAGTAAACAGAACACAGAGCTATATTCAGCAATTAATTCACCCTGAATGTTCACCAGGAAGTTAAATAATTTAAAACTAGATATTTAATGTGTACATTACAGAGAATCTCTGTGGCCAAGTATTAATCTGTGGCTGGAAAGGTATGGGCAGGAATAAAATAAAGGCAATCTTTTTATATGATTAGGCTAAAAAATCTGAATGATCTTCATTCAATAAGCTATAAGGAACTAAGGAAGGATCCTAAGCACAAGAATTACAAAATCAACTTATACAGTATAGGAGATGAACTATAGATTCTAGGTAAGGAAACCAGTCAGGAGGCTACTATTGATACAAGAGTCTGACAGTAGCATAATGAGAGTTAGGCCAGTGCTATCCAAAAGAAATAAAATGTACGTATGCACCATATATGTAACTTTTGATTTTCTAATAGCCCCATCAGACAAAGTAAAAAGAAGTAAAAGTAATTTTAGCAGTTGTATTTAATCCAATATATTTAAAATATATTTACATATAATTCAATATATTTACATTTATTTCACCCTGGCCAATATAAAAAATTAGTAATGAGAAGTTGTATTCAATTTTTGTTTTGTTTTTTGTTGTTGTTGTTGTTTTTTGAGACAGAGCCTCAAGCTGTCCCCCTGGGTAGAGTGCCGTGGCATTACAGCTCACAGCAACCTGCAACTCCTGGGCTCAAGCGAGTCTCTTGCCTC
>CAUYTI010158936.1:0-19543 GCA_963575145.1 Galago senegalensis | reverse complement strand
GGGACCACAGGCGCCCGCCACAACGCCCGGCTATTTTTTGGTTGCAGCCGTCATTGTTGTTTGGCGGGTCCGGGCTGGGGATTCGAACCCGCCACCTTAGGTGTACGTGGCTGGCGCCTTAGCCAGTTGAGCTATAGGCGCAGAGCCGAGGTCCTTATTTCTTCAGAGGCTTCGATTTACTGTCTAGTGTCCTTTAATTTCAACCTGCAGGACTGCTATAGCATTTCTTCTGGACAAGTCTAATAACAAACTCCTTTATTTCTTATTTACCCGGGAATGTTTTACTTTATTCCTCCCTTTTGAAGGACAGTTTGCCAGTTACAAGATTCCTGGTCGACAGTTTTTTTCTCTTAGCACTTTGAACATATTAGCCCACTCCCTGCTGGCCTTTAGTTTCTGCTGAGAAATGAAGATCCTTTCTATGTGATAAACTGCTTCTTCCTTGCTGCTTAAAAAATTCTTTCTCTCTGAATCTCACATGTTACACTCACAGTGGGAGGTTAAATATTAAAAACAACTGATTTCATGGAGACAGAGTAGAAGGAAGGTTAACGAAGGCTGGGAAGTGTAGTGGGGAAGGGGAAATAAAGTAGGGTTGGTTAATGGGTACAAAAATTTAGTTAGATAGACCATAATCAACAATAAATTAAGATATTCTTTCTTTTAAAATAACTAAAAAAGTAGAATTGGAATGTTCCTAACACTAAGAAATGATAAATGCCTAAGGGGATGGATACTCCAATTACTCTAATTTGATTCATTCACAGCATATATGTGCCCATAATAATTAAAAATAAAAATTAACAAAAAAGTCTCTGTCTTTGGTTTTCAGCAGATCAATTATAATGTGTCTTGATGTGGTTCACTGAGTTCATCTTGCTTGGAAATTGCTTCTTATATGTAGATATTCACATTTTTCATGAAATTTGGGACTTTTTTAGCTATTATTTCTTCAGTCTCTGCCACAGTGGTCTGCTTGGTGGGGTTCCACAGGTCCCTTAGGCTCTGTTCATTTTTCTTCAGTCTTTTTTTCTGTTTGTTTCTCAGACTCAATCACTTCCATTGTCTTCTCTTTAACTTTGCTGATTCTTTCATCCGCCTGTTCAAACGGGCTTTTGAATATTTCCACAGTCCTTTATTTATGATGGTCTGCTTACAATCTTTCAACTTTATCACAGGTTTATGTGGAAGTAAACCTACCATGTAAGCTGAGCAGCTCCTTACAACTTATAATAGGGTTACAGTGTCTACTAAATGCATATCGCTTTCATACCATCATCAAGTTGGAAAATTGTAAGTCAAACTATCATACGTTGTAGATTGCTGTGCTGCCAGCATTAAAGGCACTTCCAACTTATATATTTTCAATGTACAATGGGTTTATTAGGATATTCCTGCACATTAAATAAAGGAACATTTACAGTGAATTTCTCATTTCACTTAGTGTACTTTACAGTTCTGGAATTTGTTTTTGGCTTTTTAGGCTATCTCTTTATTGTTACTTACACTTTGTTTATACATTGTTTACTTTTTCTATGCCTTCCTTTAGTTCTCTGAGCATATAAAAAATAGTTATAAAGTCTTTGTCTCATACATCTGCCATTGCGTCTTTCTCAGGAACCATGTTCTATTGGTTTATTTTTTCCCTTGAATGTACCACACTTTCCTGTTTGTATGCCTTATGATTTTTTGCTGAAAACTGGACATTAGCATCTAATAATACGGTAACACTGGAAACTGTACCCCATTCCCAGGCATTTGATGTTTTTCATTTTTGTTTTTTTGATTGTTGTGGTGTCTCCCTGTGCCACAGGGAACCCTGAGGTGAAAACTTCAGGTCTTTTCTGACCTCATGTCTTTCCCTGGCATTTTGGTGACTAAGTTTCTCTGTTAGAGAACCTAGTTGCTATTGAATGTCTTGGTATTCAACACTTGGCTCCCATAAGAGGAAAATGAAGTGGGGAGGGGAGGTACTGGGCCTTTAAATTTCCTGGAAGTCACTTCAGCCAGAGGAAGAGAGGCTGATAGCACCTGTTGCAGAAGGTGCAACAATAACACCATTGCCCCTTTGTCTGCACCTCTGTAATCAAATGATGCAACCAGTGATCACATCACTGCACAGATCCCTGATGTTTGGAGAATTCTGCTCATCAAGGATCCTGCAAGGTATAGGCAAAGTGTTCCAGGAACACACGTGTAGCAGCCCACCAGGGAGCTGAGGCTGGGAGATGGGTAGCCACTATGTGCTGAGCTGAAACTGACTGAAATTACCCACATTTTACAGTGTATACCATCCCTTGGAAGTTAAAAGCTTTCTCTAGACTCCAGAGTTTCCAAACAATTACATCAGACAGATTCTGTCAGTGTAACGGCTGATTAGGTGGGGACAGAATCTCTTGTTTCCTTTTCCTCTTATCTTCCCAGAATTCTCTCTGTATTTACAAAGTATTTGACTCGTCAGAAGTGTGTTTGTATGTAAAAATATTTTTCATTTTTTGTCACAACGTGCTATAAAAACAATGCTTCCTGTAAATTGTTAGGAGATTACAAGGATCCATCCTAGGAAGTTACTGAATTTGCTTCAGGTGTGGGTTCAGCAATAATAACCAAATAGTCTTTTAAGGGTTAGGATTCTTAACCCAGTATGTAATAACTTTCTAAAACACAAATGTCATCCTTCTACCAAACAAACAAACAAACAAACCAAAAACAACCTTCAGTATCTCCATCTTCATATTGTCAACAGAAAAAAAAGTGGTTTAGACTTTGTAAAAATGTTATCAATGCGTTCGCCACACAGTCCTACCTCATCTACCTGGTCTCCTCCTACTCTTACCGGGCACCCTTACAATCTTGCCACGCTAAATTATTTACCTGTTCCTGGAGCACAAATCCTACTCTTCTGCGCATCCAGGCTTGTTTACCTGACACCTCCTCAGCCAGGAGTGTCCTTTCTGCCTCATTTGCGTTTTCAGCTGCATTCCTGCTCATTTTTCAAGTGCTAGCTCAACTGCCTCTCTGAGAAATCTTTTCCAATGTTTCTAGGCAAAACGAGTTACTCTTTTCCTCAAGTTCAACTTTGTTACATATTTCCTCAGCAGTTAGCAGAATACCCTGCACATAATATATGTTCAATAAATGTGACGGCTCGAACAAGAAACACTGGCATCCCAAACCTAGGAAATAACAAGATACCCATATTTCTTAAATCCACAAAGATACATTTTTGAAAACATGATTCAGCTACTAGGAATATCTGAATTTCTGATAAATCTTTTTTCTTTTTTTTTTTTTGCAGTTTTTGGCTGGGGCTGGGTTCGAACCCACCACCCCCCGTATATGGGGCCAGTACCCTACTCCTTGAGCCACAGGCACAGCCCCCAATAAATCTTTTGATTGGCAATTTTAAGATACAATTCTCTACAATTTAAAAGCAACAAAAAATCCCCCTTTGTGCTGAAGATTTTATTTTCACTCCTTTTCTAAGCTAAGTTTCAGGATACCCTTCATTTTTGCATGGTATATTCTATTTTCATCTTTACTTTCACAAATCAGTGACGCTGTCTCTTTTATCTACCCCGAAACCAGGGCTTCAATTCATTTAAACCTAACTAAGTGGAACCTTTATTAATTTCACTTACCCTATAGTTTCTTTTTAGGAAGTAGATAAGAGAAAAATCTGATAATTTCTCAAACTTCCAGAGAAAAATAAGTGTAATCTTATATCTTTAGAATTTATAATACCATAAAAGAGGATTTCCGACTGTGCTTTGAAAAACATAAGCTGTAATAAATCATTTTTTAATGAAGCAAGGTCAAAGAAAGAGTATGTGTTGTAACATTTTGCATTCCACTATAGTTGATGTCATTGGATATTAATGGAAGCCTAATCGCATTTCCTAATAAGCACTTTACACCTTTATATCACACTGAGAAGAGCATAAAATTATGTCATAAGTATCATTTTATTCACAGAACAGATTTAGATAAGCCCAGACATACAAAAAGTTCTTTTTACATACCTGATCCTAAAAAAAGTATGCCCTTATTCTCAGAGAAAAACTGTACGCTAAATGCTGGTTCCTTAGAGGAAAATCATTATGAACCCTTCATGAAAAGGTACATGGAGTCCTTAATTCATAGATTAGGGATTACTTTTAGAATCACTGAAGTCTTGCCAAATGTTCTCTCCTATGAGCAAATCAGTCAGCTACTCTTCAAATGCCTATGCCAGGACTGTCTGTTAGAAACAAATGGAAGAGCAGATACCTTTATCAGAGTATGCACGTTCTAACGCATGGAGATCAGGCAATAGGTGAAGACAGTTGATGCAGCAGTAGGTGAAGAAATCAAGGATGACGACTTTTCCACACAGATCCTTATAGATGGAAATAGGCTCTTCTGTGTTCAGCCACTCTAATCCTGAAAGTTACACAAAACAAGTAACAATGATTAAAGGAAAGACAAAATTTTATTTAAAACTGTACATTAAAAAGCGAACTCTTGGCTCCGCGCCTATAGCACAACCGACTAAGGCGCCAGCCACGTACACCTAAGGTGGTGGGTTCGAATCCCCAGTCCGGGCCCGCCAAACAACAATGACGGCTGCAACCAAAAAATAGCCGGGCGTCGTGGTGGGCGCCTGTGGTCCCAGCTACTTGGGAGGCGGAGGCAGGAGACTCGCTAGAGCCCAGGAGTTGGAGGTTGCTGTGAGCTGTAATGGCACGGCACTCTACCCAGGGGGACAGCTTGAGGCTCTGTCTCAAAAAAAAGCGAACTCTTGTTTTTTTCTAAGAGCAGTGTAAACAGTCAAACACCCTAAGAAGCTGCTAGCACTATATAAAGGCTGTGGCAGTTGAATTGATTTTTCTATTACTATTAAGACCACCCTTTTCTACCAATAAAAAAAGACATGATGTATCTTCATGACTGTGACAAAACAGGTATTTATGATCTGAAGGAAAAGACCAAGAACACAAATTTGTTGACATTAAAAGCCCAAAGAGGAAGGAAAGAAAAGAGGATGGGGTAGGGGCAGGGGAGCCAGAAGGGTAGAGGACAGCAAAACTACTATTATAATGCAATCGGCAAAACTGGCAAGAAAAAGCGACTACATTCTTTCAAAAATAGTATAATTGTCTGTAAAAGTTGGTAAGAGCAACACACTTGGGGGGAGGAAATCAAGGAAATATTCATATATTAAGAGAGTCTAATTGCATAAATAATAAATGGGCTATTGAGAATGAAGATCAAGCTTAAAAAGAGACATGATTAAACATCAAAAAAAAAAGGCAAAATGTATTATATTTGTAAGGACAGACATACAAAATACCTAAGTCAATTTCATAAAAGAGAAGCAGCTGAAATGTTCGGATTTGGGTAAGACCTTAAATACAAATTAGTATTTTAAATGAGAAGTTAAACAAAATATACTATTACAAGACTGCATGGAGACAACATTAATGTTGATGAAGAATGTGTTTCCTTCCCTCCAAAGAACAGAAAAACAGAATCTCATTAATCTGTATTTTTATAAATCAGAATTTATAATTACTTGACTGTGATTCAAAATTTTAACTCTGCACTATGAAGACTTTGTAAACTAATACTAAGAACACAGCATTTCTATTTAAACAATTTAAGAAAACAAAGATAACAGGTTTGTTTTTAAGTAATAAATACAGCTATTAAAACTATTACTTATACCTTGAGGCGAGTATTTGGAAATACTGTTTACCAACTAAAAGCCAAAATCTGGTGGAATGAGTAAATATTAACAGCTAACAGAGGTAACCAGAGTTATTCAATTATAACAAAATTCTAGAAAAAAATACTGCAGACCAAATTAGCAATTCTGCCAATTAGCCCAAATAGTGAGGTTTCAAGGTACAGGAGCCTCTTAATTATCCATATGATAAAATGTTAATTATCCACCAGATCAAGCGATCATAGAGAACTTCACACTACTTAATGTATATTTCATATCCTACGTACAAAATATTTATGAATTTGTTCTTTATGACGTTTCTGTAAATAGTCAACAGTGGCTTAGGTTGGAGGGTACAGAAAAAATGGTTACTTTTTAGTTAGGTACTTACCAGGCTTAATAATAGTAATATGTTTTATAATAATTACGACGAATATAATAACAAAGCTGTTAACATTTAGTAAGCTGTCGAATAAATTAAGAACTTCATATCTATTACCTCCAATCCACACAATAAAACTGAAAGATAAATACCAGTTCCATTTTACAAGTTAGAAGAGAAGGGATTGGAGAAGTAAAGTAACTTGCTCAAAATCACACAGCCAAGAAAGGGAACAACAGGGATTTAATCCCACGTCTGAATCCACCCAGTATACACAATGCCTTTTGTAAACATGTGTTTCTTCTAGAAAACGAACAAAGCATACAATTTTTGAGATCAAGTTATGTCTATGGCTTCTTGATTATAGTTTACTGAGAAAGAAATCAAGAAAATACTCACTTCTAGCTTTTTTTCCTCAATCATCAGGTTCACTAGAAAACCAGACTATATCAAATACAAAACCTTTATATTTTACTACGCATGTTAGTCACAAAAGTCAAATCTCATGGTAATAAAATACGAACAACCACTAAAAAATAAAAATACTCCTTCCAATCCTAACCAATGAACTGCTTGTTTCTAAGTGTATTTACAATATAAATACACTTTTACCTTCTTATAAAACTTCAAAAAATTAATATATTTGAATGTGTGTATATAATATTTTAAAGTTTTTTGATAAAACGTGCATTTGTGCACCCAATTCTTTTTTTAAGAATTCCACAATATTTCAAATCTAGTGTAAAATTAGTAATGGAAAAAGCAAGCACTCCTTGTGGCAGGTGTAAAAGACTTGGAAAGACACCCAAGACTCTGTTGTCAGAGGCAGGTTCCAATATACCTCCCATGAGATAACTGAACCCTGCCATAGCCAACCAATTAACTATACATGTGGTTTCACATGCCAGGACACATGCCAACACAACCCAGGCAAAACAATGCTACCCCCATTCAAAGAAGGCATAATACATTTTCACTTATCATGGCAAGATGTGCTTCACAAACAGCCCTGCTGGGAATATCTATTCCTCACATTCCAAACAGTCACATAACAGGAATTGAAACCCTGGAGAGTGGTTATAATTGATCCAGATTTTTAAAACAAAAAGTTTTACAATTTTTAACGGAGAAGTGCAGCACAGCTAAAAAAAAAAAAATCAGGAAATCTGGGGTCTGTCTAATCCAATTCTAGCCAGTTATTGGCTGTGAAACCGCGGGCAAGTTACTTAACCTTCCTGTGCCTCAGTTTCCTCAAATGTAAAACAGTAATGATAAGAACACCTCACTGGGTTGTTGAGAACATTAAGTAAGTCACTATCTCTTGATGTGTTTAGAACTGTGTGTGGCATATAAAAAGTTATCAGTACATGTCAAGCAGGATGATGCCGAAGAGGACGACAATGCTGGAGAACCGAATTGAATGAATGAAGAGGACGGCCACCCAAACATTTACGGAGTGTTGACTTAGTTACCACAGGCCCAAGCAGGGCTCAGGATTCGGAACAAATATGCAGGTCCCGCCGCCCAGAAACCCACAGTCAAGCGCCACTTGGGGACACCTGGGAATTGCAGAGCGCGAGCGCGCTCCGGTCAGCGATGGCCCCGCCAGCGCCGGCGACACAACCCCGCCTCGCCCACCGCGGCCGGGAGGAGGGCGCGCCCCCGGGAAGGGGAGGTCCCGCGCGGCTTCCCCACCCCGAAGCCAGCCCCTCACCTTCCGGAAACTCGGGCACCGCCAGGTCCCGCTCCCAGCCGTCCACCTTCTGCACGTACTGGTAGACCAGGTTGTCCTTCTCCTGCTGGGTGACGGCGTCCAGCAGCGCGTACTCCAGCGAGGTCTGCGCCGGCAGCAGGCCCGAGAGGCTGCAGCCGCGGGCTCCGGGCGCCGCCATGTTCTCCGCGGGTCCCGAGGCGCCTGCCGGCCGCGGGCGCGCTGGGCGGGGGGGAGACGGAGCGCTCACAGTCCTCGGCTTCCAAATCGGCGCGTTCACCTCGCTCTGCCCCGGCCCCACTCCACGGCAGTGACCCTTTTCCCTTTTCTAAGCATACGCCCCGTTGCCAGAGTCCCCGCCGTCGCAATTCCCCGGGACGTAATTAAACTACCGCCCCAGCCCTCTCCGCCCCTTCTGGGCCCCTCGCTGAGCCTGGACATTGACAGCGCCAGATTCAACATGGAAAAGGCCCAGAAGCGCTAAGGGACCCACTTCCTCACCCTCCGCTTTAGAAAATAGCGTGCTTAGGAACAAAAATAAAATAGAATAAGTCTGTAGGTCTTAAAAGGACACTCGAGTTTAAAAAAAAATCATTTTTAAAGTCCCGCTCTTAGGCCAAGATCCGCTGATTCGACACGGCACTGGCAGCGGGAAGCTGTTCCCGCCAAGACACTAAAGGTAAAGCAGGGGTAGGACCAGCCTCTGGGAGAAGGCTTATTCAAGTTGGAAGTGACCGAGCCAGTGGCCTTAACTTACGGACAAGTCGGCGTTTGGGCGCCCTGGGAGTGTTGAAAGTGCAGGCGCGAATAGGTTGTTAGCCGAGTCAGGGTTGGGGGTTGCAGAGGGAGCGGATGCAGCTGGAGCTGCAGCTGGGGCCCGGGTGACAGGTGGGCGGCGGTGAGGGTCCCTGTGGGCAGGCCTCGGAGTCTTCAGAAGTGGAGGCTCTGAGGGCTCTTTTGGAGCTGACGGTGCTGCTTCTGAAGAGGATTAAAACCTTAGTCACTGGCCTTGCTGCCCGAGCCTAAAGCTAGAGGGGTGGCAGGCAGCAGGCAAGGGACCTTAGTTTTGAGAAGAGAGGGCTAGCCGCCCATTAGGACAGATGGTCTCTTGTTTTCCGGAGTGCAGAGTGGGACCTCAATACAAGCACCATTTCACATATTTGAACTTTTTTGTCCACTGTGTAGGGTTTGTTCATTGCTGCTGGAGGAAGATAATGGATTGACCTAAAAAGCTGAAGTTGCTGAACACCCACAAGTCATGGATAAGGCAATTACTTTTTTGCGACTTACACACCTCTTTGACGATGGTGTGAGGAGTTTTGTTGGTAACTGAGGTAGCCATTCAGTGTTTGGAATTCCTGCTGAGTCACGTGCCCAGGGACTGTGGTTGGATTTGTGAATTATGTGAACAATTGTCCACTTGAAAGAGAACTCAAAGTAGCTTTGTAACAGTTTTACAAAGCTCATTCTGAGAGTAAGCTGCTGAACCTGTATTTCCCATTAGTGCCTAATTTTCCAAGTACAGTATTGATTTCTTATTTTTGTGAATTAAGTCCCAGAGAAGGCTGAGATTCCTGAATGAAATTGCCACAGTCAAAAACTTCACTACTGTGACTATTTCTTTTAATTTTGTTGTGGTATAAATGGAACAACAGATTCCCATCCAGTTAGTGGGGGTTTTGTTACTTTTGATTTTTCTCTCTGCAAAAATAGAAATTTTGTAGCAAGAAATGAACTTTCAATTTACTTAAGACTAGCAATTCTTTAATGATAAAATCATTTTGCCATGATAGACGACACTCTTGTGGAAGAAGACATTTGGGAATACAAATCTAAACGAAAACCAAAACTAGTTGTCACAAATAATAGCCCTGAAAATATTCCAAAATCTGTTGGAAAAGCAAAAGATGGAAAGTGCCAGTCAAAAAGAAATAGAAACAGAAAAAGAACCAGAGAAGCTAAAGGGGAGGTGAAGGACCGTGAGATGTCTCCTAGAGAAGGAGTGTGTCAGACTTGTGTAGCTTCCAGTCAGAGTTCAAGCTGTGGAGATGGTGTTCAACAGTCTCAAGACAAGGAGACCACTCCAAGAAAGTTGGGTAGAACTCACAAAAACAAACAGGTGTCTCCAAAGATACGTCCACTTTATGAAGGATACTGTCCAAACTGCCAGATGCCTTTTTCCTCATTACTAGGTCAAACACCTCGATGGCATGTCTTTGAATGTTTGGATTCTCCTTCAGTCTCTGAAACAGGTAAGATTACAGAAAAGGTAGTGGTTTCTAAGTAATTTAAAAGGCTTGCATTAGGTTAGAAATTCCAATTCAGTGAAATGAACAAGGCAAGCAATAAACTAAAAGAGAGATGAGACACTATGATCAGACACCGTTATCAGTCAAGAGTGTAATTGTAAAGAAAGTCGCAGACTTGTAAACAGTTTAATTGCATTTTACTTCATGACAGTTCGTAGACATTTAAATTATTTACTCTTTTTGAGACAGAGTCTCACTTTGTTGGTCTTGGTAGAGTGCTATAGCATCACAGCTCACAGCAACTTCAAACTCTTGGGCTTAAGTGATCTCTTACCCCAGCCTCCCAAGTAGCTGGGGCTACAGGTGCTTACCACACGCCAGGCTATTTTTGTTATTGTTGTTGTTGTTGTTGTTGCAGTTGTTGGGCTGGGCTGGAACTTGCCAGCCTCGGTGTATATGACCAGCACCCTACTCACTGAGCTATGGACGCCAAGCTCGTTTCAATTATTTTTTGTAAATGTTAAGTGAACCCTTACTGTGCTAGGCCACATTGTTTATTTACTTGGACACCACACCATGTAAGCTAGGTGGTGCTGACATTTTATAGAGAGGGTTCTTAAAAGTTAAATAGTTTGCCTCACTTGTTATCGTTCATGGAACTATATAGAAAAGTACATGTATAGTCTGGTTTCTAAATATGGTTATGTTGTATTAATCATGGTGATGTACAGGAAGAGGAACTGGGAAGGAGTCTTAGGTGACTAAGATCCTAACAAAAATGTGCCAAATGATAACAGAAATAATGCTATGTTTTTAATCTTTTAAAATATATAATAAGTATTTAACATATGGAAAATCCTATTTGGAATATATGGGAAATGAGTTGGGGTGATTTATGTGCGTTAAGGTTATTGTATATGCCATACATAGACTTCTAACTCTGAAAACATTCCATAAAGTGAATAACTAATCCTCAGTATGGCTTTCATGTTAACTATGACTCAGAATACATTTTATTATTAACCTCTAGTTATTTTAAAGTAATGTATGGAGAATGCAAAAGAATTAAAAAAAAATTGGCATTAGCCTTTCCCATAAAACTATAGCAAGTGAAAACCTTGTTAATATTAGTAATTTACTTTTATGTGACTTAAAAATCAGAAATGGAACTTGGAAACCATAGCGAGCATCGCAGGGTGAAATGTCTTACAGATGAAGCCACCTCAAAAAGATTTGCTTTTGATTCTTTACAGATTAAACAACTTTGAGTAGAATCTCAGACTCCTCTTGAATTCCTTCCTATAACAGATACTTTCACGAGGTGGTTTTAAGTTAGGTTTTAAATCACAAGGTCTTCTAATTTAATTAACATCTTTTTAAGGGAGAAAGAGAATGTCAGTTTTTGATAAGCCTAGACCTTAACGTATATAGCGATATGCCAAGATGGTTTACAGAAAGTTCCTCAATTACAATAGTATGACAGGGAAGGATTTCCAAATTAGTAAAGCCTTATTAGTAAGCAATTTATCAAATTGAATTTCAAATCTTGAACAGAATTTGAAATTTGTTCAGTGTATGAACAGCTATAAATAATCTTACTGAGATTGTTACTTTTTATTGTACACAATGTGAATGTTACATAATGGAACCTAATTTGGTAATAGTTACCATAATAAATCTTTGTTGCTTGATAAAATAAAAGCTGATAGAATTTTAGTTGTGTGAGAGATACACGGGCCTTCTTCACTCTTTATTGCCTGAACAGTACTGAACTAGTAAAACTAATGGTGTCAGCTCCTAGGACCCATTCGAGAAATACTAATATAAATGTGATGTGCATTTTCAAGGGGCTCACGTTTGCACGAGTTACTTAGGAAAGAAAAAAAGATGATGTTAGTCTTAAAAATGTGGAGAAAAGATTATTTAAAAAGAAATTTAAAGGAGTATTTAATTTAAAACTAATAACCAGTGCCTTGCAAAACCATGCTGGGGGTTAAGTGTTGGTATTTTATGCCCATTTTTTGATCTTTGTGCAGTTAAAAATAGCTGTTGTCCCAAGGCCTCAAAGAAGAACTGATGCTTTTTCCACTTGCATGTTAATTTATAGTGCTAATTCTGTCCAAAGCTAAGTTTATGCTTTGATTCTGTAATGCTCTTTTTCATTAAAACTTTCAGAGTGTCCTGATGGTCTTCTGTGCACCTCAACAATTCCTTCTCATTACAAGAGATACACTCACTTCCTGCTTGCTCAAAGTAGGTCCGGTAGGAGTCCTGTGAGCAACCCATCCCATGTGTCAGGTGGTAGTGTCAGTGAGGATAATTCCAGCTTTCTCCGTAGCCTTGAGGAAAGATGGTCTCCGTATCAGAAACAAACAGGAAACTTAGAAGAAATTTCAAGCATTCCCTTGTTGGTAACTCAGTGTTTAAGAAAATCTCAATCTCAATATCCAACTGAAATTGACAAAAGGATTTCCTCTCCTGCAAATAGCCAAACATCCCAGCAAGCGCTACAATTTACCGGGTTTGTTAAGAATGACAAACTGGTAAGAGTTGGTTTGCCTCTTGCTGATAAGGTATTAGATAGCCAAAACAACTCAGAACCCATAAATTTGCCCTTGCCAGAAAATGACTTTAGCGACTGTGAAATCTCCTATTCTCCACTTCAAAGTGATGAAGAAACTCACAAGGGGGATGAAAAGCTGGATGATTCACAACAGGAACTACTTTTTACTGAAAGCTCAAAAGATGGCATCCTACAAGAAGATAACTACTGCTCTACTTCATTTGAAAAACTACAAGGTCACTTACTGCAGGACCAGGAGGAGGGCTACCCCAAAGTGAATAGCTTTTTAACTCAGCACAAGTATGATGCAGAATTGTATAAATACAGTACACTAAGGCATTCCCCCAATAATCAGAGTATTCCTTTGTATTATGATCCAGCCTATACCGGTGGTGATTGTATGTTTTTTCCACCTGCATTAGCAAGGGAGTTTGCTGCTTCTAATTATATAGCAAAACCTGGTGAGCCAGAATTTCAGTCATCTCAATCAAATAAACAGAAACGGGTCCTTGAAGGATCAGCTGTTTCTCTTCCGTTAGTAACGAGTGAAATGTCAAGACTTTTTGAAAGCCAGGGAGGAGGTTATCTTTCTTTCCATCCAACCCAAAGTAAAATTAAGGAATTACTAAGTGAGAACCTCTGTGCCAGGAACAACACTAACTCAGCAGGTAGCCACAGAAAGGCATTAGACGGTGTGCTAGATGGTAAAGTTCCTGTTTTAAATACAGATAGGGTTTCTGGTACACCTGCTTCTAAGTCTTTGAAAACATTGACTTCTGGTCCTACGTGTAGTGTAAGAAAACCTTCTACCAAGGTAATGAAGCAAACAGATATAGGTGTGTACTTTGGACTATCGCCTAGAAGAAAAGATGAGAAATTGCTGGAGGAAAGTGCCTCACAAGGGATAGAGTTAAATCCAGTTCCAAGTCCTAAGAAAAACAAGTCTTGGCAGCGCAAGAGGAAAGCAGAAAAATCTTTAAATGATTTAGAATTTGATGCACAGAATTTAAGTGAGAGTCAGCTTTCTGTGGAACTTTCTAGTGAGAGGTTACAGCGTCAAAGAAAAAGACTTAAAAAGTCAAATTCAGTGCAGGAAGGAGCATGTGAGAAAAGGTCAGATGACCTTACAAAATCTGGAACAACCAATTTAAGGAAGAGCAGAGCCTTCAGAAAATCCGCTCCTGGCGGGTGGCAAAGAGAGAACGAGAAAATCTCAGAGTCACCTAACATTGGAGAATTAAGAAAAAAGACATGTCCGTTCTATAAGAAAATACCTGGTAAGTTGAATTATCAATCCTCAATATATCAACAAAGACAGAACTTTTTTTGCTTTGTGTTCATTGCCATGGGGTGAGTGAAAGTGGGTGTACAATTCTTTTTGTTGTTGTTGTTTTGCAGTTTTGGGTAGGGCTGGGTTCAAACCCGGCACCCCTGATATATGGGGCCGGCGCCCTACTCCTTGAGCCACAGGCCCCACCCCAAAACAATTCTTGTGTGTGTGTTTCCTTTAGTCTTTATAATACTTCATGAGTCTTTAACATAGATTTGCTTTTTGGCTACTTGATTTTTTTTTTTGCTCCATTCAATTCAGCAAACTTTCATTAAACATATTGTCTATTTAAGTCAGTGTAGTGAAGGAAGGTACTGCAGATTATGGAAAGATTAGTGAGAGAGTAACTGGGATTCAGTTTAACACAGAAGAAAGAAAGGCATTTCCGCAAATTACTCCCTAATGAGAGAGTAAGCCCTTGTGAGAAATACAAAGTCCTAAATATCTTCCAAGAAAGGAAATGTCACCGGTAGCACATATCATAGTAGAACTTAGTTTCTCTGCACTTTCATGTTCTTAAAATTTCTCATGCCTTCACAGATGAATTAGTTAAAAAAATGTACAATGAAATGAATGTGATTGAAGAAACCAGTAACTTCTGAAAAGAATATAAGATAAAGCCGAATAAAAATAAAGCAGCCAAAATATAATAGGCTCAAAAAGTTTTTAAGCGCTTTATGGATATTCTAGATCAGGGGTCCTCAAACTTTTTAAACAGGGAGCCAGTTCACTGTCCCTCGGACCGTTGGAGGGCCAGACTGCGGCCCTGGGACAAGTCAGCTGGTAAATAGGACAGGCAGCAGCTGCGGCAAAAACACCCGGTGGGCTGGATAAATGTCCTAGATGGGCCGCAGTTTAAGGACACCTGTTCTAGATCTATAATTTGTTCAAAATATATATGTAGAGAATAGCATTTCTACACAGTACAGCACCAGTTTTGTTTTTAATAATTATTCTGATTAATTTTCTGTACTTTTAAGTGAGTCTAAAACTAGGATGCCACATGTTGATAAGCCTCAGCAGATTGTGAAATTATACTTCTTTACTGGCCTATCACCAGTCAGCACGCTAGGTTATTTGTTATGTGAACACATTTCAGAACAGTATTTCTCAACCTCTTTTTCATCACTGCCCCTCTGGAGAGCCTTTTTTTAGGCATTTATTTTCTTGTTTGCCCCCACCCTCCAATCCCAATCTGCAGCCACAGTCATGGTGGTTGATATACTGTTCTGTTTTTGTACTGTGGTCCTCTCGAGGGCTGCAAATTTCTGTGAGACGTGAAGTTATTTTGGCCTTAAACCATGTTTACTCTCTTAGAAGCATATTGATTTCACCCCATTGAGAATTCGTGTTTTAGAAGAAAGCCTTCACTGTTTGCTGTTTCGTAAAGGATTTCAGGTGCCCTGTAAATATTATGAAAGTATTAAGTCAAACGATTAATCGGTTTGTATTTTGATTTTTTTTAACTGTTCATCAAAAATGTCTCTGTATGAGGATATTTAGTGGAAACTTGTAAGACTAATTCTTTTCTGTAGTAACACCTTTTGCTGAATTTATGTGGCATAAATTTTAAAATGATAGTTACATTGGAAATGAGATGTAGAGAGGATCAATGATTTAATTTTTATAATCAAATTAGAAGATATCTTTCACTTTTTCAGCACTTGCTCAGCCTGCCGTTGGTGTTCTCATTGCAGGAACGGGCTTTACAGTGGACGCCTTCCAGTATGGCGTGGTGGAAGGTTGCACAGCCTACTTCCTCACGCATTTTCACTCTGATCATTATGCTGGGCTGTCTAAGCACTTCACGTTTCCAGTTTATTGTAGCAAGGTAAGTTTTAGCATTCTAAATTTTGACGATAGAATGCTGCAGATTTCTAAGCAATTTGGTTTAAAAAAAAAAAAGCATAGTTAAAACTGTAAGATCGCTCATTCTACTAGAAAAGATAAAACAGATTCCACATCAGAGTTCTGAAATTAAATGAGTTCATGTCAACAGTTAACAATCCATTTCTTTAAACTTATGTTTTATTACCTGGAAACAATAGATAAACTATTTCACAAGGTTCTCAAAAACCCCAAGTTTCATTTAGTAAGCATTCATTGAATGCCTAAATGGAAATTTAGGGAAAATACAGTCAACCCTGTGTATTTGTGGGTTCTGTATCTGCAGGTTCTGTGTCTGCAGATTCAACCAATGGAAAAGACTCTAAATAAACAAAAACCCACCACAATACAACCATAAAAAGTAATACAAATAAAAAGCGCAGTATAACAACTGTTTACGTAGCATTGTATTAGGTATTACAAGTAATCTAGAGATGACTTAAAGGTGGGAAGGAGTGCATAGGTTATGTGCAAACACTGTGCCATTTTATATAAGGGACTTGAGCATTCCTAGATTTTGGTATCCTCAGGGGTCCTGGAACCAGTCAATCACCCTAAGATGTGCGGGGACAGGACTGTACCTAACTTCAAGGAGATTATAGCCTTTAGAGGTATTACTCATAAGTAATACCACAATGAAATTGGTACTGTAATAAAAACATGGATGGAGTACCCAAAAGTAGGGAGAAGGGAGCATTTGATTCTGTTCTGGGCTAAGTTTAAAGACAGTTTAATAGTGAAAGAGATAACTTGACCTGATCATTAGAAAAGTAAACATTCTAATGCCTATTACTAAGTAAGGGCTTTAGCTAGAGTTTGATTTAATAATTCTCACAGCGTTCTGGAAGTATCTACTTTTTATCAATGAAGCATCTAAAGTTTCGATAGATTAAGTGACATGTTCCAGGTCACAGACCTACTCATGTCAGAATCCAAATTTGAATGCAGGTTGGTCTGATTCTAGAACCAGGCAGAGGAAAGAGGAGAGAGCATGCCAGGTACAGAGTACAGTGTATGTAAAGGCACAAGCACCTGGGAAAGATGGTCACTCCAGACCCTGAAGGGCTAGAATGCAAGATAGGAAATGGCAGGATGCAAGCACATGGGAGTGGGCAGGGACCACATCACCAGGGGTTTTGTATGTCATGCTGGGAATGATGGACTTTCACAGGTCAGAGTGAGTCAGTGGAGGGTTTACTTGAAAGTAAGTAGAAAAGTGGGGATGTTATTAAGACGCTGAAGGTCTAAACTGGCATGAAATAAAATACTCAATGTTCTGCTGGATCAGCAATAAGTGCACCCTGCTTTGCAGATAACTGGCAATTTGTTGAAGAACAAGCTTCATGTGCAAGAACAACACATCCACCCACTGCCGATGGACACTGAGTGTGTTGTGAATGGTGTCAAAGTGGTTTTGCTGGATGCCAATCAGTAAGTATTAAAGTCACCTGAATAGTAGCCCAGTTTTCTAATATTGAAAAAGAGGACACATTGGCATGGTTACTTAAGAACATTTTTATCAGAACGAATATGCTTCATATTTCTTAATAAAGCACTTGAGTGAGATGTTTCTTCTTTTGAAAAAAATAATAAACCCAAATATAGAATCAGAGATTAAGTGCAGAGAGATCCTTTAAATATTGTCTAGCCCATTTTGTAAATCTAGTTTAAATTGTTAACACTTGACATAGGAGACTCCAGCTTATCTTTTTAAAAAGATATTATTGCTGTTGTTGTTTGCAAGATAACGTTTTGCCATTTTCTTTAATGTCATTTATACAAATTAACAGCTTGTACTCCGTTCAGATACAAAAGGATTGTTTGATCCCCTCCTTTTTTTTTTTTTTTTTTTTTTATTGAATGTTAACTATGTACATTGATACTCTTCTGGGGATCCCCTCCTTTTAAACTAAGAAATTTTACGGATTTCAGATACTAAAGATTTAGAAGATTTTTTTTTTCATAGCAATGGTTTCCATTTCTTCCTCTTTTTTTTAATGTAAAGTACTGTCAGCATATGCTTTTTTTCTACTTTTCCCAGAATGTTCTGCCTATACCAAGAGATTGTAGCTGTTTAGAGAAAGAAGACTACAGCTAGGTTTCCTAAATTCTGCCAATGCTGTTACTTAAGTTCTTTCTCTAAGTTTTGTCTGCTAACTTGCAACTGTTTCTTTTTTTGATCATCAATTTTACTTCTGATTTTTAAGTCAGTTTTTTTTTAGGTATTCACCATAGGTCGCATAGTTAGCATAAATATGTGATCAAGCTAGTATCTCACAGCCTAATGCCTCAGGCGTACAAGACACCTTATCAGGCAGAATATTCCTTGGGCTCAGAGCTCATTTTCCAGGAGCCAGTCAAGGTCCAGTCCCAAAGACAGGCATTTCTTGTTAATGTGTAGAGTCTGAGCAACCCAGGTCTGCTGAGTTAATCTTCTTCTAAACCCTAACTCTTTTTCTTTTCTTTCTTTCTTTCTTTCTTTCTTTCTTTCTTTCTTTCTTTCTTTCTTTCTTTCTTTCTTTCTCTCTTTCTCTCTTTCTCTCTTTCTCTCTTTCTCTCTTTCTTTCTTCTTTCTCTCTTTCTCTCTTTCTCTCTCTCTCTCTCTCTCTCTCTCTCTCTCTCTCTCTCTCTCTTTCTCTCTCTCTCTCTCTCTCTCTCTCTCTCTCTGTGGCCCTGAGTAGAGTGCAATGGTGTCATAGCAGTTCACTGCAACCTCAAACCCCCGGGCTCAAGTTATCATCTTGCTTCAGTCTCCAGAGTAAAGTAGCAGGGACTATTATCACCATGCACCAGCGTGCCTGGCTGTTTTGTCTACTTTTACTACTTTTAGTGGAGATAGGGTCTCGCTCTTGTTCAGGCGGGTCACCAATTCCCTTTATGAAGTGAATTTCCTCTGTAGCGTGATGCTGTGTCATTGTGGTCAGCTTATAAAGTGTGTTAATGTGTTGATAAACTCCCTTTAGGTGCTTTGCCTGTGTTAAGAATATTCCTTTGAAATTTTGTGTTCAGCTGTCCAGGTGCCGTCATGATCCTTTTTTATCTTCCTAATGGTACTGTCATATTACACACCGGAGACTTCAGAGCAGACCCCAGCATGGAACGTTCCCTCCTCGCAGGCCAGAAGGTGCACACGCTGTACTTAGACACAACGTAAGGGAGGCTTTCTTCGTTGGCTTCCTTTCCCACTAACAGTATTCGCTCTATGTATTAGGAACAACTTGAGCATTTGCGTCGGTCATTAAAATGATGGCTTATTGCCATTTATTGTTTGAAGGCTATTTATCAGAGTGATGACGTTTTAAAAACACATACTTGCTTAAAGGCAAATTTAGGGTTATATGCCTTAATCGACTATAGTTCATTTTTTGTTTTTGTAATTTATTTTTGAAATATGTTTATATGAGAATCCAGTTACTGAACCAAGGAAGAAAAATTTGGGAGTAAGCTTTAGGGAAACACCTTTTGGGGTTGCCCTATAAAAATATCTGTATAGCTACTCGGCGCCTATAGCTCATGTACACCTAAGGTGGCGGGTTTGAATCCTCAGCCCGGACCCGCCAAACAAAAATGATGGCTGCAACCAAAAAATAGCCGGGTGTTGTGGCAGGCGCCTGTGGTCCCAGCTACTTGGGAGGCTGAGGCAGGAGACTCGCTTGAGCCCAGGAGTTGGAGGTTGCTGTGAGCTGTAATGCCACGGCACTCTACCCAGGGGGA
>CAUYTI010158935.1:0-16620 GCA_963575145.1 Galago senegalensis | reverse complement strand
CATTACAGCTCACAGCAACCTCCAACTCCTGGGCTCAAGCGAGTCTCTTGCCTCCGCCTCCCAAGTAGCTGGGACCACAGGCGCCCACCACGACGCCCGGCTATTTTTTGGTTGCAGCCATTATTGTTGTTTGGCGGGTCCCGGCTGGGGATTCGAACCCGCCACCTTAGGTGTATGTGGCTGGCGCCTTAGCCGGTTGAGCTATAGGCGCCGAGCCTCTAATCCCAACTCTTCCCCTTAACTACTTGGTGATGTTGAATGAATGACTTTTCTTTGCCTTACTGAGCTCATTTATAAGATAGGAATCCTATGTAGTAGTGCCTAACTCCCAAGGCTATTGTGAGGTTTAAACATGATTATGGACTGCAGAGATCTGTGAGGCTGGCGGCGTGGGGTTGAAGCAAGCAGAGCAATCATGTCGCACAAACAAATTTTCTATCTGGACAAATATGACGACAAGGAGTTGGAGTACCAGCATGTCATGTTGCCCAAGGATATAGCCAAGCTGGTCCCTAAAACACATTTGATGTCTGAATCTGAGTGGCGGAATCTTGGTGTTGAGCTGAGTCAGGGATGGGTCCATTGTATGATCCGTGAACCAGAACCTCACATCTTGCCGTTCCGGCGCCCACTACCCAAGAAGCCAAAGTAATGAAGCTGCCAAGCCACTTTTCAGCCTGAAGCTTTAATCAGCTGTCCTTTCTAACATCTTTCTGATAACATTATTACATTGCCTTCTTGTTTCTCACTTTCTTCAATACACTGTTTGAATGTGCTGGTTACTGCTTCACTTCCTGAGTAGAGCCAGTCACCACAGCCCAGCCAGATGGGGGCCACAGCCTCAGGGGAGTGTGGCCCCAGAGCCACCTTATGCTCTGTGTCCAGAATGCACTTGGAGATAGAGGGAGTATCTGAGAATAAGACCATGGCTGTTATAGGGATTGTGTAAATTTGATGTTTTGTTTTTTCCTGCTGGGTGTTTTATGTGTGGTGACTTGCGGATTTGTTTCAATGTATTAGAAACTTTCCATTTTATTCAAAAAAATCTGTTTCATGTTTAAAAGTCTTGATTAAAGGAGAAGTTTTTATAATCTTAAAAAAAACATGATTATGCATGTAATCAATACCTGACACAGTATACATTACAAGGTCTTACAACTGAGTTTGTGAACTTGTCACCATGTGCTTGCATTGGCAGCACTGTACAAACAACTTGGTAAGGTTTTGTAAACTTGGTATATCAGTGTCTCTGAGCTGTGTTCATGTTGACATGTGGCAGTGTCTTGCTGAGTGGTATTCAGTTATTGTTGAATGTTTTTGTGTGTCATCATGAGAATGTTAGAGCTTGAATTTGAGCAACAAACATTAAATTTCTTGTTAACCTTGGCAAGAGTGAAAATGAAATCAGAGACATGTTACTCCAAGTTTATGTGAAGAAAACAGCAGTGTACAAATGAGTTAAATGGTTTTCTGAGGAGGAAAGAAAGTGTCACTGAGGAAGAGGTCAGGTGAGCCAGTAAGAAGCAGAACTGATAGAAATATTGTGAAAATTGGCTCGGCGCCTATAGCTCAACCGGCTAAGGCACCAGCCACATACACCTAAGGTGGCAGATTCGCATCCCCAGCCCAGACCCACTAAACAACAATGACAGCTGCAACCAAAAAATAGCTGGGCGTTGTGGTGGGCGCCTGTGGTCCCAGCTACTTTGGAGGCGGAGGCAAGAGACTCGCTTGAGCCCAGGAGTTTGAGGTTGCTGTGAACTGTAATGCCACTGCACTCTACCCAGGGGGACAGCTTGAGGCTCTGTCTCAAAAAAAAAAAAAAAGAAATATTGTGAAAATTTATCGAAAATGCATCAGAGGGTGGCACCTGTGGCTCAGTGAGTAGGGCTCTGGCCCCATATACCGAGGAGGGGTTTCGAACCCAGCCCCGGCCAAACTGCAACAACAACAACAAAAAATAGCCAAGCGTTGTGGCAGACACCTATAGTCCCAGCTACTCAGGAGGCTGAGGCCAAGAGAATCGCCTAAGCCCAAGAGCTGGAGGTTGCTGTGAGCTGTGATGCCACAGCACTCTACTGAGGGCAATAAAGTGAGACTCTGTCTCTAAAAAAAAGAAAGAAAGAAAGAAAATGCATCAGAATTATCAGCTGACTGTGAGAAGCATAGCAGACCAAGTAAACATGGATAGAGAAACAGGAAAATGTTAACTAAAAATCTTGACCAACGACTCATGACAGTGCACCAGCTCACATGGTACTGTCTATGAGGGAGATTGTAGTCAGTAAACAACTATTGGACCACCATCCCTACTTACCTGATCTGACCCTAGTGACTATTTTCTTTAAACAAAGATAAAGGAAATATTGACATTCTGATATCATTTGGGACATCAAGGGTAATATGACAACATATTTGATGGCCATTTCAGAAAAAGAGTTCCAAAATTGCTCTGAAGGGTGGACTAGATACTGGCTTTGGTACATAGCTTCCCAAGGGGAGTACTTTTTTGTGTGTGTGTGTGAGACAGAGTCTCACTTTGTCGCCCTTGGTAGAGTGCTGTAGCGTCACAGCTCACGGCAACCTCCAGCTGTTGGGCTTAGGTGATTCTCTTGTCTCAGCCTCCCGAGTAGCTGGGACCACAGGTGCCTGCCACAAAGCCCAGCTATTATTTTGTTGCAGTTTGGCCGGGGCCGGGTTTGAACCCACCACCCTCGGTATATGGGACCGGTGCCCTACTCACTGAGCCACAGGCGCTGCCCAAGGGGAGTACTTTTAAGGTGAATGTACTGATACTAAGCAATGAGATATGTAGCACTTTTTCTAGGATGAGTTTATGAACTTAACTGTCAGACCTCGTAAATGTTTCCAGTTGTACTGACCATTATTGTTTTTACTGAAATCATGGTCTATGAAATCACTACTAAAATTCAGCCCTCTGTGGCATGTAAAAGTAGCACATGCCTGTAATTTAGCACTCTGGGAAGCCAACACAGGAGGATTGCTGAGCTCAGGAGTTTGAGACCAGCCTGAGCAAAAAAATAGAAAAACTAGCTGGGCATTGTGGCAGGCATCTGTAGTCCCAGCTACTCGGGAGGCTGAGGCAAGAGGATCACTTGAGCTCAGGAGGCTGAGGTTGCTGTGATGTAGGCTGATGCAGAGCAACAGACTCTGTCTCAAAAAAAGAACAAAAGTATCAATTATCTGTCTCTTTTTAATTAACCTGAAAGGATCTGTGCTTTATTGCCTTGGAGATCCAGCCTCCCTAGACATAAAGTCTACCCCCACTGACTACACAATCAGTAGATCCTGGAAAGTATGTTTTTTATTTTTTCTTAGCTGGTTAATTGATGACATATTTTTTATTTTTTTAGAGACAGTCTTACTTTGTCACCCTCAGTAGAGTGCTGTGGCATCAGATCTCACAGCAACCTCCAACTCCTGGGCTTATGTGATTCTCTTGCCTCAGCCTCCCAAGTAGCTGGGACTATAGGCATCCACCACAACACTCGTCTATTTTCTTGTTGCAGTTTGGCTGGGGTTGGGTTTGAACCCACCACCCTAGGTATATGGGGTCGGCGCCCTACTCACTGAGCCACAGGTGCCACCCCATATTTTTTATTTTTTTAACTTAATTTTTATTACATCATAACTGTATACATTTATGGGGTACAATGTAATGATTTGATATACAAGGTGGAATGCTTGAATCAAACTAATTAATATAACTATCACCTCACTTATTTTTGTGGTAAGATAATTATAATATACTTTATACCATGGAGAATAAAGACAAGGGTAGTGGACCGACATTGGCAAGCCTATGGCTAAGGGCTTGAACGTTTTAATTTGGCTCATTAAGAATGATTTGGTTTTGGCTCAGCGCCTATAGCTCAACTGGCTAAGGCACCAGCCACGTACACCTAAGGTGGCGGGTTCAAATCCCCAGCCCAGATCCACCAAACAACAATGACGGCTGCAACCAAAAAATAGCTGGGCGTTGTGGTGGGCGCCTGTGGTTCCAGCTACTTGGGAGGCGGAGGCAAGAGACTCGCTTGAGCCCAGGAGTTGGAGGTTGCTGTGAGCTGTAATTCCACAGCACTCTATCCAGGGGGACAGCTTGAGGCTCTGTCTCCAAAAAAAAAAAAAAAAAGAATGATTTGGTTTTAAAGTTATGCATGGTAAGACCAGAATAAGTTTTTTCTTTTTTTTTTGAGACAGTGTCTCAAGCTGTCACCCCCTGGGTAGAGTGCTGTGGCATCACAGCTCACAGCAACCTCCAGCTCTTAGGCTAGGGTGATTCTCTTGCCTCAGCCTCCCAAGTTGCTGGGACTACAGGCACCCGCCACAATACCCTGCTATTTTTTGGTTGTAGTTGTCATTGTTATTTAGTAGGCCCAGGCCAGTTCAAACCCACCAGCCCCAATGTAGGTGGCCGGCACCCTAACCACTGAGCTATGAGCGCTGAGCCAGGGGACAGATTTCTTATACAAAATGATAGTTAGGATGAATTTTTGTTGCAGTTGCCACTGCTGTTTTAGCTGGCTGGGGCTGGGTTCAAACCCATCACCCTGGGTATATGGGGCTGGCGCCCTACCCACTGAGCCAGAGGCACCACCCGAGTTTTTTTTTTATTTTTTAATAGATAGGGATATGGATAGTTATTTATTTAGATTTATTATATGACAGGGTACCCCACAATGGAGAACTTATTTTCCCTGTTTAAGAGAAAGGTTGCAGCCAGCCATGGTGGCTTACTCCTGTAATCCTAGCAGTTTGAGAGGCAGAGGCAGGAGGATCCCTTGAGCTCAGGAGTTGGAGACCAACAAGTCAGCAAGAGCAATACCCTGTCTCTATTAAAAATAGGGAAAAAAAGCGGCTCGGCACCTGTGGCTCAAGTGGCTAAGGCACCAGCCACATATACCTAAGGTGGCGGGTTTGAATCCAGCCTAGGCCTACCAAACAACAATGACGGCCACAACTAAAAAATAGCCGGGCATTGTGGCGGGTGCCTGTGGTCCCAGCTACTTGGGAGGCTGAGGTAGGAGACTCACTTGAGCCCAGGAGTTGGAGGTTTCTGTGAGCTGTAATGCCATGGCACTCTACCCAGGGGAGACAGCTTGAGGCTCTGTCTAAAAAAAAAAAAAAAAAAGAAAAAGGGGCTCAGCGCCTGTGGGTCAAGCAGCTAAGGTGCCAGCCATATACACCTGAGCTGGCAGGTTCAAATCCAGCCCGGTCTGCCAAACAACAATGACGGCTGTAGGGCGGCACCTGTGGCTTAAAGGAGTAAGGTGCTGGCCCCATATGCTGGAAGTGGCAGGTTCAAACCCAGCCCCAGCCAAAAAAAAATTATGGCTGCAACCAAAAACTAGCTGGGCATTGTGGTGGGTGCCTGTAGTCCCATCTACTTGGGAGGTTGAGGCAAGAGAATCACTTAAGCTCAGGAGTTGGAGGTTGCTGTGAGCTGTAATGCCACAGCACTCTACCCATGGTGACAACTTAAGGCTCTATCTCAAAAAAAAAAAAAAATAGAAAAGGGGCAGCACCTGTGGCTCAGTGAGTAGGGCACCAGACCCATATATCAAGGGTAGAGGGTTTGAACCCGGCCCCAGCCAAACTGCCACAAAAAAATAGCCAGGCACTGTCTCACGTGCCTGTAGTCCCAGCTACTTGGGAGGCTGAGGCAAGAGAATCAGCTAAGCCCAAGAGCTAGAGGTTGCTGTGAGCTGTGATGTCATAGCACTCTACCAAGGGCGATAAAATGAGACTCTGTTTCAAAATAAATAAATAAATAAAAATAGAAAATTTAGGCCAGGCATGGTGGCTCACACCTGTAATCCTAGCACTCAGGGAGGCTGAGGCAGGTAGATTGCCCTGAGCTCAGAAGTTTGAGACCTGCCTGAGCGAGAGCGAGAGTTAGACCCCATCTCTACCAACAACAACAACAAAAAAGCCAGGCATTGTGACAGGTGCCTGAAGCCCCAGCTACCTGGGAGGCTAAGACAAGAGAATCACTTAAGCCCAAGAGTTGGAGATTGTTGTGAGCTATGATGCCAGAGCACTCTACACTCTACTGAGGGCCACAAAGTGAGACGCTGTCTCAAATAAAAAAAGAAAGAAAGAAAGAAAAGAAAAGAAAAATTCAAACTAAGACAATTGAAAGCCAAAAAAACCCTTCAAACTAAGATAATTAAAAGCAAAATTTAAAATATATATAGAAAAATTAGCAGGGCACCTATAGTCCCAGCTATTTGGGAGGCTGAGGCAGGAGGATTGCTTAAACCTAGGAGTTTGAAGTTGCTGTGAACTAGGCTGACACCCCAGCACTCTAGCCTGGATGACAGAGTGTGACTCTATCTCTAAATAAATAAAAATAAATATGAGGTTACTGTTAAAAACTCATCAGCAAAAACGGAATTAAGAAACCAGTAATAGGCCAGGCATGGTGGCTCATGCCTATAATCCTAGCACTCTGGGAGGCTGAAGCGGGTGGATTGCTTAAGCTCATGAGTTTGAGACCAGCCTAAGCAAAAGCAAGACCACGTCTCTACTAAAAATAGAATAACTGAGGCAAATGGATCTCTTGAGCCTTATTAGGAGTTTGCTGTGAGCTATGACACCATGCATTCTATTCAGGACAACAGCTTGAGGCTTTATCTCAAAAATAAAAGAAAAAGACACTTGGCGGCACCTGTGGCTCAGTGAGTAGGGTGCCAGTCCCATATACCTAGGGTAGTGGGTTCAAACCCAGCCCTGGCCAAAATGCAACAACAACAAAAAATGGTGGCGGGCACCTGTAGTCCCAGCTACCCGGGAGACCAAGGCAAGAAAATTGCTTAAGCCCAAGAGCTGGAGGTTGCTGTGAGCTGTAATGCCACGGCACTCTACAGAGGGTGACAAAGTGAGACTCTGTCTCTAAAAAAAAAAGAAAGAAAGAAAAGAAAAGAAAAGCCAGTAATAATGGTTGCCTCTGGGGACAGAAACTGAGTGACTGAGGACAGAGATAGAAAGTGACTTATTTTTCACTGTGTTCTATTGTACCTTTCTGATTTTGTACCTTCTGAAGGTCTTGCCAATTTTATTTTAGGAGATAGGATCTCTTATGTTCAGGCTAGACTTGAACTCCCAGGCTTAAGCAGTCCTCCAAGTAGCTGGAACTGCAGGCTTGTGACCCACCATCTTGGAGCAGATCTTGTTCTGGAAAGCACTCGAGTGTTCTGAAAGTAGTTGAGTGGTCCCTTCCAGTGAGAGCAGAACTAATAGGCATCATATTCAGGAGGGTACTGTTATCAGGTAGGACAAAATGACAAAAAATGCAAATTAACACAGCTGTAAATATATAAGAGTTTCTGGCTGAACACACCTGTACTCATAGCACTCTGGGAGGCCAAGGTGGGAGGATCCCTTGAGTTTGGGACCAATCTGAGCAAGAGGGAGACCCTGTCTCTACTAAAAACAGAAAAATTAGCCAGCATGGTGGCAGACACCTGTAGTTCCAACTACTTGGGAGGATTGCCTGAGCCTGGGAGTTTGAGGTTGCTATGAGCTGTGAAGACACCACTATATTCTAGCCTGGATGATAGTGAAACTCTGTCTCAAAAAAAGATTTTTTTTTTCCTAACATAAAAAGCCCATAGTAGGCATTCCAGGGCTGATTTGACAGTTTTACAAAGTTGTCAGGGAGGAACACAGGCCCCTCCCAGCCTGCACTCCGCCACCTTTTGGGTATGGCTCCATCCTCGATCCTCCTGGTCCAAGGTGGCTGCCCTAGCACCAGGCATTCCAGCCAGGAGATGGGGGAAAGAGAGGCAAAGCACTTCCCTTTAAGGAAAGTTCCCAAAAGTTACTTGACACTTCTGTTTACATCCCCTCAGCCAGAACTTACGTAGCCAAACCCAGCTCCAGGGAGGCTGGAAAATGTTTGGACTCTGATGGCCATGTGCCTAGCTAAAAATAGGGGCCTCTGCTCACAAAGAATCATGGGCAGGGCAGACAGGAAGTAGGGAATGATCATATCTCGGCTTCTGATGAATCAGAACCTTTTTTTTTTTTTTTTTTTTTTTTGGCTTGACAAAGGTTGGATGGAATATCACCCAAAGTCCCTCAGAACTGGGATGCTGCCAGGGTCGGGTGAGACCAAAGAAACCCTGGCCCTTCACGCTCCCCTTCCCTTTCTTGCAAATGTTATGCCTGAGTTATAGTGGGGGGTTTGTTTTTGTTTCAACTGATGTTTAAATTAGATCATGATCCCTTAGCAGGTTATCCAAAATGTTTCTGGGCTGATGGAAAATGTGACTGTCAAACGTTCATTCAACTAATAACTCTGTTTTCTGCCTACCTATGTCCTGGCTTCAATGCCAGCTCCTGGGTATAGAGTAGTGTTTTTCAATCTTTTTTTTAATCTCACAGCACACTGGAACCTATAATTAAACTTCCACCACACACTTAAATTATGTTGATCAAAAAAAGAGTAAAGAAAAAGAATATTAATTACTGTGCTTTGAATTTCTTTTCTTTTTGAGACAGAGTCTCATTTTGTTGCCCTCAGTAGAGTGCTGTAGCATCATAGCTCACAGCAACCTCAAACTCTTGGACTTAAGTGATCCTCATGCCTCAACTTCCTGACTAAGCTAGGACTACAGGCGTGTGTCCCTACCAAAGCTAATTTTCTATTTTTAGTAGAGATGGAGTCTTGCTGTTGTTCACGCTGTTCTTGAACTCCTGAGCTCAGGCAATCCACCTGGCTTGGCCTCCCAGAGTGCTAGGAATCCAGGCATGAGCCACCACATCTGGGGGTTTGAACATCTTTTGAAAATAATGGGGCCGTACGTGTTGCGCAGTGGGTAGGGCCCTGGCCCCATATACTGAGGGTAGCAAGTTAAAACCCAGCCCCGGCCAAACTGCAACCAAAAATAGCCAGGCATTGGCGGGGAGCACCTATAGTTCTAGCTACTCGGGAGGCTGAGGCAAGAGAATTGCCTGAGCCCAGGAGTTGGAGATTACTGTGAGCTATGATACTACATCACTCTACAGAGGGCAATAAAGTGAAACTCTATCTCTTTAAAAAAAAAAAAAAAAGAAAGAAAGAAAATAATTATTGATCTTTTAAAAATTTCAGGCCAGCATAGTGGCTCACTCCTGTAATCCTAGCACTTTGAGAGGCCTAGATAGGCGGATTGTTTGAGCTCAGGAGTTGGAGACCAGCCTGAGTAAGAGTAAGATCCCATTTCTAAAAATAGCCAGGCGGGCTCCATGCCCATAACACAGTGGTTACAGCGCCAGCCACCTACACCACGGCTGGTGGGTTCCTAACTGGCCTGGGCCTGCTAAACAACAGTGACAACTGCAACAAAAATTAGCCCAGCATTGTGGCGGGTGCCTGTAGTCCCAGCTACTTGGAGGCTAAGGCAAGAGAATTGCTAAAGCCCAAGAGTCGGAGGTTGCTGTGAGCTGTGATGCCATGGCAGTCTACCCAAGGCAACATAGTGAGACTCTGTCTCAAAAATAAATAAATAGGCTCAGCACCTGTGGTGCAAGTGGCTAAGGCGCCAGCCACATACACCTAAGGTGGCAGGTTTGAATCCAGCCGGGGCCCGCCAAACAACAATGATGGCTGCAACCAAAAAATAACCAGGCGTTGTGATGGGCGCCTGTGGTCCCATCTACTTGGGAGGCTGAGGCAGGAGACTTGCTTGAGCCCAGGAGTTGGAGGTTGCTGTGAGCTGTGATGCCACAGCACTCTACCCAGGGGGATAGCTTGAGCCTCTGTTTCAAAAAAATAATAATAAATAAATAATACAAATAGCCGGTGTTGTGGCAGGCACCTGTAGTCCCAGCTACTTGAGAGGCTGAGACCAGAGAATCATTTGAGCCCAGGAATTTGAGATTGCTGTGAGCTATAACAGCATAGCACTCTGCCAAGGGCAACATAGCAAGACTGTCTGAAAAAAAATTTTTTTTTGCAGCACGGCGGTAGAGCAATGAACAAAATTTTGCTATGACCTCTTTCCTTATACTATGTTACTGTCCAACGGTAATGCAGCTTACAGCAACCAACCTCCAATTCCCGGGCTTAGGCGATTCTCTTGTCTCAGCCTCCCAAGTAGCTGGGACTACAGGTGCCCACCACAACACCAGGCTATTTTTTTGTTGCAGTTTGACCCGGGCCAGGATTGAACTCGCCACCCTTGGTATATGGGTCCAGCGTCCTACTCACTGAGCCACAGGCTCTGCCCTTTTTTTTTTTTTTTAAGACAACCTCAAGCTGTCACCCTGGGTAGAGTGCCCGTAGCATCCATCACAGCTCACAGCAACCTCCAACTCCTGGGCTTAAGTGATTCTCCTGTCTCCACCTCCCAAGTAACTGGGACTACAGGCGCCAACCACGTCTGACTATTTTTTGGTTGCAGCCGCCATTGTTGTTTGGTGGGCTTGGGCTGGATTCAAACCCTCCAGCTCAGGGGCATGTGGCTGGCACCTTGGCTACTTGAGCCACAGGCACTGAGCCCAGCAGTCATTTTCTTTTCTTCTCTCTTTTTTTTTTTTTTGCAGTTTTTGGCCAGGGCCGGGTTTGAACCCACCACCTCTGGTATATGGGGCTGGTGCCCTACTCCTTTGAGCCACAGGCGCCGCCCAGCCCAGCAGTCATTTTCCATTTGCCTGCTCACCTGGCCCCAAACCAAAGGCCTATGTGAAGGCAGATAATCCACACTCAGAAGAGGCAGAGAGCACCCAGTGGAGAAAGACCCAAGTCTCCCCACCTCCACAGGAAGCTTTTTGGGTTCCCCAGGCCGTAGACCCATGCTGCTAACTGTCTTCATTGTCCACAGGAACACCCATGTCTGGCAAGTCAGATTTAGAAGAAATGAGTTCCTACACTCTTCAGGCTGTCCCATCACTGAGGAAGTGGGCCTGACCCGTTCATTTACAACACACATCTGGTGTCAGTGGACTGCGGTAAAGTTCTCAGTCAGGGGAGCATGACATAATCACCCAAGGCTGGCATTAAAAATAAAATAAACCATGGCTGGGTGAAGTGGCTCACGCCTGTAATCCTAGCACTCTGAGAGGCCGAGGCAAGTGGATTGCTTGAGCTCAGGTGTTTGAGACCAGCCTGAACAAGAGCAAGACCCTATCTTTACTGAAAATAGAAAAACTGAGGCAAGAGGATCACTTGAGCCCAAGAGCTTGATGAGCTTACTGTGAGCTATGATGCTACAGCACTCTACTCGGGTGCCAGAGTGCAAAATAAATAAAAAAAAGAAAGTAAAGAAAAAGAAAGGGAAGAGAAGGGAGACATGATGGAATCTCATGTCTTGGCCTGTTCCTCTCAATTCTTCATCCTTCTCCCTTTCAGGAGTTGTCCTGAGCCCTGGATCTGAGCCCTGTGGCTGCTCTGGGGACCCTCAGCCCAGCATCAGTGTGTGCCACAGCTTATCCTGTCCCAGCACTGAAACCTAACACTAACCTATATATTTTACTAATTTTTTTTTTTGAGACAGAGCCTTAAGCTGTCCCCGTGGGTAGAGTGCGTGGCATCACAGCTCACAGCAACCTCCAACTCCTGGGCTCAAGCAAGTCTTCTGCCTCAGCCTCCCAAGTAGCTGGACTACAGGCACCTGCCACAATGCCCAGCTATTTTTTGGTTGCAGCTGTCATTGTTGTTTGGTGGGCCCAGGCTGGATTCGAACCTTCCACCTTAGGTGTATGTGGCTGGCACCTTAGCCACTTGAGCCACAAGCACCAAGCCTAATTTTTTTTTTTTTTTTGAGAAAGAGTCTCAAGCTATCCCCCTGGGTAGAGTGCCATGGTGTCATCATAGCTCACAACAATCTCCAACTCTTGCTCTCAAATGATCCTCTTGTCTCAGTTTTTTGTTGTTGTTGTTGTTGTTTTTCTATTTTTAGTAGAGACAGAGTCTCATCTTTTGCTCAGGCTGGTCTTGAAGTGGTGAGCTCAAACAATCCACCTGCCTCAGCTTCCCAGAGTGCTAGGATTACAGGCGAGAGCCACCACTGTACCTGGCCTTATTTTATTGTTTTTGCTAATTATCTTTCCCCTAAATGTAAGCTCCACGAGGACAGGATATGCCCTTATTCACTGCTATATCCCACGTGCTTAGCACAGTGCCTGGCATGGAGTGGGTGCTTTAAGCATACTGCTCATGTAAGTGAACACATGCAGGAGTGGTTCGGTCTTAGGTTCCTCCTTAGACATTGGCATGAGGGGGAGCGAGAGCCCTGGAGCCTGGCAGGCCTGCGCTGGGAGCCCTGCTGGTTGCTGCACGGTGTCCTGCCACTGCCCCTTCTCCTGAGCCACGGCCTGGAGAAGATGTCCTCCATGCTGCACGATCTCCCTTTTCAAAGGCTGCACGAGCCTGGCTGCCTCTTGTCCTCACACTGCTTTGCTAAACATTCAAACTTCCATCTCAGCCCAGAGAGGGCCCCTCCCCAGGCCAGACCAAAGGCCATAGGCCCTGACCATTGTCCCCTGCCTCCCCCACTTCTGCTTTGGGACTTCGGCCCCAACCCTCACCCCAAACACAAGAGCTAAAGCCAAACGCTTCTAGCATGTACCACCATGGGTGATTTATTTAAGGGGCTCCAAATAATCACTTAAGTGTTACCATGGCAACCTGAAGAGTTACCATGGAGACTGGAGCAGGAAACGTCCCCATGGAGACCCCTGGGAGACTCTAGGAAATCATTACCAGGTGGAGGGGGCTCAGGAAGGGGGAGCTGGACAAATAAGGAAGCCCCTTGGTCTGTGTGCTGGTGCAGGGGGTGCGCAGGGGGCAAACTGGGAACGAGCAGCCTCAAAAAGCAGAGAAGTTAATAATCTCCACCAACCCCAGGTCCTGTGTGATAAATGACTTCTGTTACATGCACAGGAGAGATGTGAAAGGAAAGACAAGGAACCAGGAGGAACTCGGCCCCCAGGAAAAGGGTTGGGAAAGAGAGACATTTTTAATTTTGTGCTTCTTTGTACCATTTGAATTTCCTTTATCACAGGCATGTAAATATTAATTATTCTAAAATTAAAATTACATAAGTTATTTACTGAATATTTATTATAATGTTAATGAATAATTTTCTAGCACTCTGGAAGGCCAAGGCCGGTGGATTACCTGAGCTCAGGAGTTCGAGACCAATATAAGAGTGAGACCCCATCTCTAAAAATAGCCAGGCGTTGTGGCGGGCGCCTGTTGTCCCAACTACTTGGGAGGCTGAGGCAAGAGAATCGCTTAAGTCCAAGAGTTGGAGGTTACTGTGAGCTATGATGCCGTAGCTCTACCAAGGTGACAAAGTAAAACTCTGTCTTAATAAATAAATAAATCATTAAATAAATAAATAAAAACAGGGAATCCAGTCATAGATCTTGCCCAGAGTATAGGAGACAACACAAAATTCTGAGACTAGAGATTCAAAGCTTTGAGAACCTTCTATCAATCCTTAGAAAGAGCCGGGCATGGTGACTCATGCCTGTAATCCTAGCACTCCGGGAGGCCCAGATGGATGGATTGACTGAGCTCAGGAGTTTAAGACCAGCCTGAGCAAGAGTGAGACCCTGTCTTTACTAAAAAAATAGAAAAGCTAACCAGGCATTGTGCCAAGGCACCTGTCATTTCAGCTAGTCAGGAGGCTGAGGCAAGAGGACTGCTTGACCCCAAGAGCTTTAAGTTGCTGTGAGATATGACACCACGGAACTCTACCAAGGACAAAAAAGTGAAACTCTATCCTAAAAAAAAAAAAATTGAAAAATGAGCTGGGCATGTGGCAGTTGCCTGTAGTCCTAGGTACCCAGGAGGCTGAGGCAGGAGGATCTCTTGAGCCCAGGAATTTAAGGTTGCTGTGAGGTAGGCTGATGCCAGAGCCCTCTAGACTGGGGCAATAGAATAAGACTGTCTCAAAAAAAATTTTTAATAATAAAAAAATAAAAAGATGCCAAGGTAGGAAAATCAGGAATTCAAGTTTGCAGTGAGCTATGATTGCCCCAACCTGGGTGACAGAGAGAAATCCTGTCTCTAAAAAAATAAATAAAAATCTACATTTTATAGCAGGCCTCATTCTGCCTGTGCTTCAAGCTCACAAACTCCCACCTGTGTACTTCACTTTTGTCACCCACACACCTGGGTTCCCAGCCAGGTCTGCCTGGAGGCATCATATACAATTGTGTAGGCTGCACTTTGTGCAAGGGCACCATGCCAAGGACCTGAGTGGGAGCTCTAACCTGGCCCCTGCTCTGCTTTCCAAGATGTGGGTCTGCCAAGAAGTACAGGCAGCTTTTCCTAACTTGCAAGAATGCCCAGATGGGCCAGCAGTAGCCCTCACCCAGCTCAAGTGGCTGCTGTCAGGACTAAAGGATGTAAGAGGTATGGAGTACACAGTACAGCACTTGGCACTAAGGAAATAGTGTCATCATTGTCCCCATGGGTGAAGTACTCCTAGATACTGTGACAGCTTCAAGGAAGGCTTTCATTCCTTTTTGCTTAAGGTGGGGAGGCTGTTGGTATATTTCTTTTTTTAAAGGAAGGGCTGTCACTAAGTTTCCCAGGCTGGATTCTAATTTCTGGGCTCAAGTGATCCTCCTGCCTCAGCCTCCCAAGTAGCTGGGACTACAGACTGCACCCAGCTTGGAGGTGTATTTTTTTTTTTTGAGACAGAGTCTCACTTTCTCCCCCTCAGTAGAGTGCTCTGGTGTCATAATTCACAGCAAGCTCCAGCTCCTGGGCTCAAGCGATCCTCTTGCTTCAGCCTCCTGAGTAGCTGAGAATACAGGTGCCTGCCACAACTCCTGGTTACTTTTTTTTTCTTTTTGAGACAGAGTCTCAAGCTGTCACCCTGGGTAGAATGCTATGGTGTCACAGCTCACAGCAACCTCAAACTCTTGGGCTTAAGCCATTCTCTTGCCTCAGCCTCCCAAGTAGCTGGGACTACAGGCGTAGCTGGGACTACAGGCGCCTGCCACAATGCCCAGCTATTTTTTTGTTGCAGTTGTCATTGTTTAGCAGGCCTGGGCCAGGTTCAAACTGACCAGCCTAAGTGTATGTGGCAGGTGCCCTACCCATCAAGCTATAGGAGCCACCTTTCCTGGCTATTTTTTAGAGACAGGATCTCACTGTTGTTTAGGATGATCTTGAACTTGTGAGCTCAGGCAATCCACCTGTATTGGCCTCCCAGAGTGCTACAATTATAGGCATAAGCCACCTCACCCAGCCCACTGCAGATGTACTTTAAGTCCATTTTATTTATGTCTCCAAGAGAGATGACCTGAGCTGACACCCAGCCCATAAGTGAATAATTTGTACACCCATGTTCATCACAGTGTTCATAACAGCCAAATATTACAGACAATTGGGTAGAAGCAACCCAATTGTCTGTCTATCAGCAGAAGAGTGGATAAACAAAATACGGTATATTCATACAATGGAATATTATTCAGCCTTAGAAATGAAGGAAACTCTGACACATGTATGCTATAACCTGGATGAACCTTGAGAACATTATACTAAGTGACATAAACCAGACTCGAAAGGACAAATATTGTATGACTCCACTTAATGTGGCATTCTAGTCAAACCCATGGAAACAGAAAATAGAGTGGTGGTTACCAGGTGAGGGAGGGAAATTGGAAGTTATTGGGCTTTTTTGTTTGTTTTTTTCTTGAAGAGACAGATTTTCACTTTATCGCCCTCGGTAGAGTGCCATGGCATCACACAGCTCACAGCAACCTCCAACTCTTGGGCTTAGGCAATTCTCTTGCCTCAGTCTCCCAAGTAGCTGGGACTACAGGTGCCAGCCACAATGCCTGGCTATTTTTTTGTTGCCCCGCCATCCTTGGTATATGGAGCCAGTGCCCTACTCACTGAGCCATAGGCGCCACCCCTGGAAGTTATTGTTTAATGGATAGAGTTTCAGTTTTGCAAGATGGAAAGAGTTCTGGAGATTGGTTGCACAACAGTGTAAAAGTATTTAAGGTCACTGAACTGCACACTTGTGGTGTACATTTAATTGGGTGTGGTGATATGTGCCTATGGTCCCAGCTATTGAGGAGGCTGAAGTGAGAGGATCACATGAGCCTAGGAGTTCAAGTCCAGTCTGGGCAACATAGATGCCTATCTCTAAAAAAGAAAAACTTGGCAGTGCCTGTAGCTCTGTAGGGCGCCAGCCCATACACTGAAGCTGGTGGGCTCCGGGCCTGCTAAAACAACAATGACAACTTCAACAATAACAAAAAAAATAGCAGGGCACTGTGGCAGGTGCCTTTTACTCCCAGCTACTTGGGAGGCTGAGGCAATAGAATTGCTTAAGCCTGGCTCGGAGCCTATATAGCTCAACCGGCTAAGGCGCCAGCCACGTACACCTAAGGTGGCGGGTTCAAATCCTCAGCCCAGACCCGCCAAACAACAATGACGGCTGCAACCAAAAAAAAAAAAAAAAAAGCCGGGGCGTGTGGGAGGCGCCGGTGGTCCCCGCGAGTTGGGAGGGGGGGGCCGGAGACACGCTTGAGCCTAGGAGTTGGAGGTTGCTGTGAGCGTGATGCCATGGCACTCTACCCTGGGGGACAGCTTGAGGCTCTGTCTCAAAAAAAAAAAAAAAAAGGAATTGCTTAAGCCCAAGA